>CAJHQQ010000388.1:0-206479 GCA_905132885.1 Moricandia moricandioides
TATTTGCTTAGATTAAGAAAGTATTGTGAATTCTTTAGTGTTATAGATCATTAGTTCCTTGTGGATTCGATCCTAAAGTTTGCATCGAGTATACCATTCGATTGTGGTAGCGTGCACATTAGGTAATTGGCCTGGGTAAAACGCAAGAATCATGGCGCGTATTGAAACAATTCGGTTTGTCATCGCACTAGCAGATTTGAATGGTTGAGCAGATCACCATCTTGACATAAAACCGCGTTCCTCCGTGGAGAGTTGAAGGAGGAAGTTTTTATCATTCAATCTGAAGGATTTGTAAGTTTCAGGGAAGGAAGATAAAGTTTATAAGTTGAATAAAGCTCTTTATGGGCTAAGACAAGCTCCTAAGCATGGAATGCTAAACTAAACAAGATCCTCCGAGATTTGAACTTTTTGCAAGTGCTCAAAGGAACCATCGTTATATATAAAGGATGAAAAGGGTCACCTCCTCATTGTGGTGGTATACGTAGACGACTTACTTGTTTACGAGATCATCCTTAGAATCGATACTAGAGTTTAAAAGGGCAATGGCAACCTAATTTGAGATGAGTAACCTTGGTAAGTTGACATATTATCTTAGAATTGAAGTACATAAATATGAAGGAGGCATCATGCTAAAACAAGAGAGATATGCACAGAAAATATTAGAAAAAGTGGGATGAGTGTCTACAATATGTCGCATGTACCTATGGATTCGAATGTCAAGTTGTCCAAGTCTCCTGAAAAGAAGATTATTGACGAAAGGGAATACATAAGAAGCATAGGTTGTCTTCGATATTTACTTTATACGCATCCAGACTTGTCTTAGTGTTGGGATGTTGAGTATATACAAGCAAGAGCCTATGGAATCCCACGGTGCAGCATTGAAACAAGTCTTGAGATATTTGTGTGAGACATCTTCTCTTGGTCCCTCGTTTAAACGCAGAGAAAACAGAAGCTGGTGGGCTATAGAGAACGCTCACACAATGTTGATGTAGACGAAGGAAAGAGTACAACAATCCATGTGTTTGATCTTGATAGAAGTCCAATAACTTGGTGCTCGCAGAAATAATTGCACTATCTTCATGTGAAACTGAGTTTACGGCAGCTACAGAAGCAACTAAAAAAAGCGATATGGCTTCAAGAACTTCTAAGTGAAGTTGTCAGAGAAGCTTGTAAAATGGTGACCATAAGGATTGATAATAAGTATGTGATTGCACTTAAAAAAAACTAGTGTTTCATGGTCGAAGTAAGCATTTACACAAGAGATTTCATTTCAAATGAGAGTGCGTTGAGAATGAACAAGTAGAAGTCGCACATGTTTCGGGAACCAGACAAAACGTTGATATTTTGGCAACATCACTTGGAAGAATAAATTCAAAGAGATGAGGAGTTTCATTGGAGTTCAAAACGTGGAATAGAATGAATTCAATGGGGAGAATGTTGAATTCAGGTTGAAGAAAGCTTAAGGAGCAAATTTGTTAACCTTACGAGCTATGGTTTCCTAAAAGGATTAGGAAATTATCTAAATATGTTATCTCTATTAAAATTATAAGTAATTCTCTATATAAGGAGATGTCAAGGTGTGACATAACTTATAAGTTTAGAGATTGAGAACTTTAGTCTTTGAGTTATTGTTTAAAAGCAATGAGAAAAGTGTTCTTAAACCTCGATCTTTAATTTCTATACCTACAATAAAAAGGGAACCACCTCATGCTCTATTAGTCTTTTTTTCTTTTAAATGAAAATGATCACATAATGTTGAACTTGCCCGGTCATAAGCACGCTGCATGAAAGATGAATATATTGCACATAAGGGCTTAAGGCCTTCACATGCTAAACCCGTAGCAAAAGTAACTGCATGTTGTTATGCTATACCGACATCAAAATATCTTTTCAGGAAGAGACTGAAAGAGATTCAACCCTGTCCCACCTCACATGACTCATGGCTGCATGGATAGCAACCACATCTTTGTCTACCTCTGCTTCCACCACTAATGCCTCCGCGAAGTAAGTTGTGTAAGAGTGAGACTTGTTACTACTTTTGAACTGTTTACCAGTCACATGATCGAATTTCAAAACATCTGAAAGAATAATATTCAAATATAAATGTCACACTCCCTGAGAAATAATGAAAAATGTTATCCTTGTTTAGTCCACTTACCATGGTAATTGTCACCAGCTCTCTCTGTGAAAGGATAACCACGACCTTTCTCTGTGATGACATGAATAAGTATTGGTTTTGTTGTTCTTGCACTCTTAACTTCTTTAAGAATGGATACCAAATCATCTATGTTGTGCCCATCAACTGGACCAATATAGTAGAGACAGAGTTCTTCAAACAGTGTTGATCCAGTTCCGCTTATCATTCCTTGATCATATTCATCTACCTTAGCAGCTAATTGGTGCATTGGCCCACCTATTTTCTTTGTCACACCGTATACACAACAACAACAAAAGTTAAGATATTTATTCACTACAAAAAGATCAGGATCCTTATACTATTTAAATAGAATGTACTTGCCTAGGTGACTTCTCTCAATTCTCTGAGAGCTGGATTTGACTGCAAACGACTAAGAGTGATGCTCAATGCTCCAACAGGTGGACTCGGTCCATCCAAAGTGGCAGTAGGTAATGAAATGCAGGGATCTTCATGGACCTCTTTCTGAAGCATATGGAAGGTACTTCACCTATGCAATACTTCTTCCACATATTTCGGTATATGGATTGGCGCAGCGTCAAGCTTCAAGTTGAGGTTCGTTGAGTATGAGAATACCCGAACGTCGATTTGCTTCTCGTATTTCATTGATTCAATCGAATAACCGAAAACAAGGGAGATAAAAACTTCAAAGTTCTGATTTATGATTAAGTAATAACATGATCTTTACAATAGGAGATGACTCCTTTATATATTGAACCAAACAACATCCTAAAATGACATATATAGGAATTAGCTAGTCCTATAAATTAAAGCAACTAAATACAAAATTATAAGTTACAATACTAATGAGATAATGATTACACGAACTCTGTTTAGAATACAACCGAGAGAGACTGCATCACGGATTCAAGAGAACCAGCAAAAGAAGAATCATTACAAACAGGAGATCTCACCATTAGATCCCGAAGACTCATCCTCAGTTTTGAAAGAGCAGTGAGATCAGAAGCTAGATCAACAGATAACTGCACATACTCATCCTCATTTTTAGCAACCAAGTGTCCTAAACCTGAATCAAAGAAACGGTTGCATAAGCTAAACGATGTCCTAAGTAATAATCAATCTTGAAAAGAAACCAAACTTTACCGAGAGCTTACCAACTTTACTGAGAAGACTGACACCAACATTACGAGCATGTGCTGAACCAGCCATAATAAAACATGGAACTCCCATGTAGAGAGATTCATAGGTAGTGGTGGTTCCAGCATAAGGGAATGTGTCTAAACTACGTGAAATGTGAATCATATTCATATGCAAATTCTATTAGCCTCATCATATTCAGTATCAGAATGTTTCAAAACTGACCTTATATCCATTAAGGAATAAGATCTCTTAAATTAATATTAAAAATAGAAAACTTAAGAAAGTTGTATATAAGAAAGATATATTTATAAAACAAGGAATGAATTTGAGGAAATTTTAATAATTAATAGCAAAACTCATTAATTTTTCATTAAGTTGAGATTTTGTTTTTTCTTATCACATGCTTAGAGAATCAGATTTAATATATATATATATACAAATAAACTTTCTTATGGAATATGATGTGTGTATAAGTGCATATAATAATATATAAACATTAAATATATATGAATCATATATGGTATTTATAAATGATTGGGTAGTATACTATGAATTTCTTTTGTGGTTAAAATATTGTATTTTCTTTATGTGTGAATATATTTTTAAAATAATAGTTGTTCTAATATTTTCTAAATTTGTCTGAATGTGTATATATAAGTTCTGTAGGCTTTTGAAAATATTTTATGCTGATTATACTTCGTGATTGGTCTTTTTCACTATTTCAAACATAAGAAGATGAATTGCTGATTTCCGCCTTAAGAAAACATCACTATTAGGTAAGAACAATTTATATTTGTAACATGTTTAAGAAAATTATGTTTACAACTCACTGTTCTTCGATATTTTCTGGTACATTGGACGTCGAATTGAAGATACCAGATTGTAACAGATGAGAGAAAGGCATGATTGATGCTATTTCAAACTTCAAAGGTAGAATCATATTTATATTTATTGGTTTTTGTTGTCAACATATTTGATTATCATATTTTAAATATATAATTGATGATAATATGATGGTACGTTGTAACTTTTATGTTTGCATGATATGTATATGAATGAATATTAAGAGTTGAATCTTGTACGACAGATACAAAGAATCAAAAGAATGCAGTTTCTAGAAGTTTTAATTTGGAGAAGTTGTTGAAAAAACTCTAAAAAGTAACAGGTGGCAAAGAAGTGGAGGTTGTAAAGGAAGAAGAGAAAGATCCTGAACATGAAATAGTTGAGATTGTTAAAGAGAAAGATGAAGAAACCAAAGTGGTTCAAGAAGTTGAAAAATAAGAGGATGCACAACTTAAAGTGGTTCCTGAACTAAATAGTGATGAGTAAAAGGAAAGAGAGAAGTACATGATGTTCAGTGACAAATATGCTAATGCCAAGTGTACTATGTCGTAGTCGTAGTTTGTCAAATAGACTAATAAGGTTTTTGGCGTTACATGTTATTTCATTTAATATTTAAATCAATTAGAAAAATGGGTTTTTTTAATGTCTACCCAAATTTGGAAGTGAAATTAAATAGATGGCAATGGTTTTTTTAATCTAACATTTACATCCAAATTTAGTCGGTTATACTTTTCTCACTCGCAATTACCCGTTTAACATGTTATGATGACGTATCACAGATAATATATGGTCAGAAGTTACATATGAAAGAAAGAGGAGCACCCATGTTACATGTTTATTGACCACATACAAATGCACCGAATATTCTATTTCATTTCGCCGAAACATGACTCAAGCCACACCCAAAATCCTTAAATACTAAACATTACCCCTCCCCCTCCCCACAACTCCAACTCCAACCCCTAAATATTTAACCCTAAACCCCAAAACTCAAATATAAATTATAATATATAGTTATAATATTTTACATAAAACTAAGATTTGAAATAGTATATAATATTTTGTAATATTAACTATACAATATAAAAATGGAAAATATAATAAACTTGTGAAATCATTTGTGTGAATGTGTTATCGAAATGATAAAATTGATTTTGTAAATCACTTGTGCCGGTGTGGTTAACGCATAAACCAATATTCAAATCAATGATCAAATTTCCAACATGATACATGCTTATTCACTGTAAAATCACATTTTTATTCACTAAAATTTCCTATTGATGAATATAGCATAGTCAGTGAGTCAACGTTAAACACCACTATTTACTATTATATCATGTAATGTCATCTACGGTACACATTTTTTACGGCAAATATGCACCCCAGTCTATATCGTCGAAGTAGTATATGACTCCAACCCACTCACAACCTTAAATATTAAACCCTACCCAACCGCAACCCCAACTTTTAAATACTAAACCCGAAACCCTTATCACTAAACCCTAATCTTTAAATCCTAAACCTAATTATAATTTATAATATTTTAAATAATCAAAATTTAAAAATATACAATATTGTAGTATTCTTTTTTTGTACAAGAAATAGTATGGACTTCTATAAATAGTATATAACAATGAATGAAAAGAAGATAATTGAATCGTATGATAAAGAGGTTGTACTGATCTTTGTAACATTTCTCCAACATCCACATGAAATGAATTTTATATTATAAACAATCACAAAAATAACAAAAAGATTTGTATCAAATATGAAAATATAACCGACTATTCTATTTCAAAGAAATAGTATAGTCCGCGACTTCATCTTCTTCATCTTTTTTTCAGACATGGTGACGTTCTTCTAAGAACTAAATAAAGTACTGAAACAACACACAGGTGACACTAATCATCAATAGTGATAATCAATCATAGAATCTTATTGGTAACTACGGTGATAATCTAGCAAAGGAAATCATAGGTGATGAAAGAAAACGTACCTTCGACGATAGATTATCACCTATGAATATAAAGGGTGTTTAGGTATATAAAATATGAAAACATTATATTATCTTTACTTTGTTGAGCCGGTAGATATAAAGGATGTTTTGGTATATAAAATACAAAAAACGTTGAATATCACAGTAATTTTTTTTAGTTATGCACTAAATTATTAATTGTTTGAACGTTATACAATGCATTTTTCTAAAAAGTTTCTAGTCGAGAGTTTCTAGAATGACAACTATTGTATCTTTTGTTCATTCACTTATTTTTCCAATTTTACTGTTTAAATAAAAAAATTATGAATTTTTGTTGTGATTTTGTAAATTGTTTGTTTAAAGCTAGTTTTTAATAGAGGTGTGTAATTTAGAAAAAAAATAGTGAAGGTAAGCAGGTTTTAACACATGTTATTAATGTATCTGGATCGGGACTGTGGCTCAATGTTGAGTAAGAAAATCGCATGTTTCCGGTTAATTTTGTAACATTCCTTGTTGGGAGACATCTCAACCAAAGGTTAATATGAAAAATGTATTCGTTATGTTTTCTATTATCTCACGCTTTAGAATTATTCAAACAAATTAATACAACCTTTAAATCTATACTAATAAAAGGGAGCTTTTGAGGCTCCATAGAGCGTCCACATCATCATAAAAGAGAACTTCGAGAAAATGACACGTGACATTAAAAAAAATAGATAATGTAAGTAAAAATAAATGAATAAAAATAAGTAAATACATTCAGAAATAGAAATATTACATAAAACATATATAGTAATATTATCATTAAGTAAATATATTCATAAATAGAAATATCACATTAAACATATATAGTAATATTATCATTTAAGTAAATATATTCAGAAATAGAAATATTACATTAAACATATATAGTAATATTACATTAAACATCTATAGTAATATTATCATTTAAGTAAATATATTCAGAAATATAAATATTACATTAAACATATATAGTAATATTATCATTTAAGTAAATATATTCAGAAATATAAATATTACATTAAACATCTATAGTAATATTATCATTTGATATAAAAAATAAAAAATAAATAAGTATACAATATAAGAAAAAAATAATAAGTAAATATACAATTTAAAAATAGAAAAACTACAATAAAAATTTATCTTAAAATGTAAAAGATAATAGTACAATATTAAGAAAAAATAATAAGTAAATATACAATTTTAAAATGGAAATACTACAATAAACATTTATCTTAAAATGTAAAAGATAATAGTACAATATTAAGAAAAACTAATAAGTAAATATACAATTTTAAAATGGAAATACTACAATAAACATTTATCTTAATATTGTCTTAATAAAAATGGAAATACTAGAATAGTAATATTAGTATTTGATATATATAAAAAAATAATAAGTATACAATATAAGAAAAAATAAATACTAAATAGATACACAATATAAGAAATAAAAATATCATATTAAAATAAACAATAAGTAAATATACAATTCAGAAATAGATATATTACAATAAATTTATTTCACAATATTATCATTTATTAAAATAAAATTAAATTAAATAATAATAATATACAATTAAATAAAATAAATAGTGATTAAAAATACAGTATCAGAAGTAGATATATAAAGTAAAAAAACTAGAATAAGTAAATATTACATTAAACATCTATAGTAATATTATCATTTGATATTAAAAAATAAAAAATAAATAAGTATACAATATAAGAAAAAATAATAATTAAATATACAATTTAAAAATAGAAAAACTAAAATAAAAATTTATCTTAAAATGTAAAAGATAATACTATAATATTAAGAAAAAATAATAAGTAAATATAGAATTTTAAAATGGAAATACTACAATAAACATTTATCTTAAAATGTAAAAGATAATACTACAATCTATACTAATAAAAGGGAGATTTTGAGGCTCCATAGAGCGTCCACATCAGCGTAAAAGAAACTTCGAGAAAATGACACGTGGCAATTAAAAATAGATAATGTAAATAAAAATAAATAAATAAAAAAAGAAAGTAAATACATTCAAAAATAGAAATATTACATTAAAGATCTATAGTAATATTATCATTTAAGTAAATATATTCAAAAATGAAAATATTACATTAAACATATATAGTAATAGATAATGTAAGTAAAATAAATAAAGAATAAGTAAATACATTCAAAAATAGAAATATTACATTAAACATCTATAGTAATATTATAATTTAAGTAAATATATTCAAAAATAGAAATATTACATTAAATATATATAGTAATATTATCATTTAAGTAAATATAATCAAAAATAGAAATATTAAATTAAACATATATAATAATATTATCATTTAAGTAAAACATTCAAAAATAGAAATATTACTTTAAACATCTATAGTAAGATTATAACTTAAGTAAATATATTCAGAAATAGAAATATTACATTAAACATATATAGTAATATTATCATTTAAGTAAAACAATCAAAATATAAATATTACATTAAACATATATAATAATATTATCATTTAAGTAAATATATTCAATAAAATGGAGGTTTTGAGGCTCCATAGAGCGTCCACATCAGCGTAAAAGAAACTTCGAGAAAATGACACGTGACAATTAAAATAGATAATGTAAATAAAAATAAATAAATAAATAAAGAATAAGTAAATACATTCAAAAATAGAAATATTACATTAAAGATTTATAGTAATATTATCATTTAAGTAAATATATTCAAAAATGAAAATATTACATTAAACATATATAGTAATAGATAATGTAAGTAAAATAAATTAAGAATAAGTAAATACATTCAAAAATAGAAATATTACATTAAACATCTATAGTAATATTATAATTTAAGTAAATATATTCAAAAATAGAAATATTACTTTAAACATATATAGTAATATTATCATTTAAGTAAATATATTCAAAAATAGAAATATTAAATTAAACATATATAATAATATTATCATTTAAGTAAAACATTCAAAAATAGAATATTACTTTAAACATCTATAGTAAGATTATAACTTAAGTAAATATATTCAGAAATAGAAATATTACATTAAACATATATAGTAATATTATCATTTAAGTAAAACAATCAAAAATATAAATATTACATTAAACATATATAACAATATTATCATTTAAGTAAATATATTCAAAAATAAAAATATTACATTAAACATATATAATAATATTATCATTTAAGTAAAACATTCAAAAATAGAAATATTACTTTAAACATCTATAGTAATATTATAATTTAAGTAAATATATTCAGAAATAGAAATATTACATCAAACATATATAATAATATTATCATTTAAGTAAATATATTAAAAAATAGAAATATTACATTAAACATCTATATTAATATTATAATTTAAGTAAATATATTCAAAAATAGAAATATTACACTAAACATATATAGTAATATTATCATTTAAGTAAATATAACAAAAATAAATAATAAGTAAATATACGATGTAAGAAATAAAAATATTACATTAAACATATATAGTAATAAATAATTTAAGTAAAAATAAATAAATAAAGAATAAGTAAATACATTAAAAAATAGAAATATTAAACATCTATAATAATATTATAATTTAAGTAAATATATTCAAAAATAGAAATATTACATTAAACATATATAGTAATATTACCATTGAAGTAAATATATTCAAAAATAGAAATATTACATTAAACATATATAGTAATATTATCATTTAAGTAAATACATTCAAAAATAGAAATATTAGTAAATACATTCAAAAATAGAAATATTACATTAAACATCTATAATAATATTATAGTTTAAGTAAATATATTCAAAAATAGAAATATTACATTAACCATATATAGTAATATTATCATTTGAGTAAATATATTCAAAAATAAAAATATTACATTAAACATATATAGTAATATTATCATTTAAGTAAAATATTCAAAAATAGAAATATTACTTTAAACATCTATAGTAATATTAAAATTTAAGTAAATATATTCAGAAATTGAAATATTACATTAAACATATATAATAATATTATCATTTAATTAAATATATTCAAAAATAGAAACATTACATTAAACATCTATAGTAATATTATAATTTAAGTAAATATATTCAAAAATAGAAATATTACATTAAACATATATAGTAATATTATCATTTAAGTAAATATAACAAAAATAAATAATAAGTAAAAATATTACATTAAACATCTATTGTAATATTAGAATAAGTAAATATACAATATAAGAAATATAAATATTACATAAACATCTATCGTAATACTAAAATAAGTAAAAATACAACATAAGAAATATTAAAAAAATAAATTAAATATCTATCTTAAAATGTATAATAAAATAAATAATAAGTAAAATATATTATAAAAATAAAAATTTTACATTAAACATCTATCGTAATATTACCATAGATATAATATCAAGAAAATTATAATAAGTAAATATACAATATAAGAAACAATAAATAAGAAGTAAATATACAATATAAGAAATGACGAAAACTACTTTAAACATCTATCTGAAAAATGTATATTTTTAAGTAAATATACAATATAAAAATAAATAATAACTAAGTATACAATATAAGAATATAAATATTACATTAACATTTATCATAATATTATTATTTGATATAAAAGCAAGAAAATTGGAATAAGTAAATATATAATATAAGAAAAAATAAAAAACTAGTAAATATACAATATAAGAAATGGAAAAAACTGAACTAAATATATATCCAAAAAATTATAATAAAATAAATAACCACTAAGTAAATAATAAATATAAAATATTATTAAAATGAGTAAATATACAATAAAATAAAAATAAATAATAAATAAACATACAATATAAAAATAGAAAAAATACATTAAAAATTTATCTAAAAAAATTATAGTAAATATATAATATAAGAAATATAAATATTATATTAAAAATTTATTATAATATTAACATTTGATATATAAGTAATAAAATTAGAATAAATAAATATATAATATAAGAAAAAGTAAATAATAAGTAAATACACAATATAAAAATATTTATTTAGTTAATATTTAAAATTAAATAGTTCTGCGCGTAGCGCGGATTAAACCCTAGTATTAAGAAAAACTAATAAGTAAATATACAATTTTAAAACGGAAATACTACAATAAACATTTATCTTAATATTGTCTTAATAAAAATGGAAATACTAGAATAGTAATATTAGAATTTGATATATATAAAAAATAATAAGTATACAATATAAGAAAAAATAAATACTAAATAGATACACAATATAAGAAATAACAATATCATATTAAAATAAACAATAAGTAAATATACAATTCAGAAATAGATATATTACATTAAATATATTTCACAATATTACCATTTATTAAAATAAAATAAAATAAAATAATAAAATATACAATTGAATAAAATAAATAGTGATTAAATATATAGTATCAGAAATAGATATATAAAGTAAAAAACTAGAATAAGTAAATATTACATTAAACATCTATAGTAATATTATCATTTGATATTAAAAAATAAAAAATAAATAAGTAGACAATATGAGAAAAAAATAATAAGTAAATATACAATTTAAAAATAGAAAAACTACAATAAATATTTATCATAAAATGTAAAAGATAATAATACAATATTAATAAAAAATAATAAGTAAATATAGAATTTTAAAATGGAAATACTACAATAAACATTTATTTTAATATTGTCTTAATAAAAATGGAAATACTAGAATATTAATATTAGAATTTGATATATATATATATAAAAATAATAAGTATACAATATAAGAAAAAATAAATACTAAATAGATAAACAATATAAGAAATAAAAATATCATATTAAAATAAACAATAAGTAAATATACAATTCGGAAATAGATATATGACATTAAATATATTTCACAATATTATTATTTATTAAAATTAAATTAAATATAATAATAATAATATACAATTGAATAAAATAAATAGTGATTAAATATACAGTATCAAAAATAGATAGATAATGTAAAAAAATTTAGAATAAGTAAATATACAATATCAGAAAAAATAAACAATAAGTAAATATAAATATAATAAATAGAAAAACTAAATTACACATCGATTTTAAAATATATAGTAAAATAAATTATAAGTAAATACACAATAGGATAAATGCAAATATTACATTAAACATATATCTTAATATTATAATAACTAAATATATTACATAAGATAAATAAATAATCGGTAAATATATGATATAAGAAATAAAAATTACATTAAACATATATTTTCATATTATAATAAATAAATATATAATATAATAAAAATAAATAATAAGTAAATATATGATATATGAAATGAAATATTACATCAAACATACAATATAAAAAATAGAAATATTACATCAAACATCTATTGTAATATTAAAATAAGTAAATAAATAAAATTTATAGTAAAATATATAATAAGTATAAGTAAATATTTAATATAATAAAAATAAAAAATAACTAAATATACAATATAAGAAATGATAAAAACAAAATTAAACATCTATCTGAAACTATATAGTAAATTAAATAATCAGTAAATAAAAAATATAAGAAATATAAATATTTCATTAAACATCTATCATAATATTAGAATTAGTAAATATAAAATATAATAAAAATAAATAATAAGTAAGTATACAAAATAAGAAATAGAAATGTTAGATTAAACATCTATCGTAATATTATCATTTAACATAAAATCAAGAAAATTAGAATAATTAAATATACAATATAAGAATAATTAAATATACAATATAAGAAATATAAATATTACATTAAGCATCTAGCATAATATTAAAATAAGTAAACCTTCAATAGAAGAAAAATAAATATACAATATAACAAATAGAAAAATTACATTAACCATCTATCAGAAAAATGTATAGTAAATATATAATAGAAGAAATATAAATATTACATTAAACATCTATTATAGTATTACCATTTGATATAAAAACAAGAAAATTAGAATAAATAAATATATAGTATAAGAAAAAATAAATAATAAGTAAATATATAATATAAAAATATTTATATAGTTAACATATGAAAATCAAAATAGTTACGCGCGTAGCGCGGATTAATCTCTAGTATATATATAAAGAAAAACATCCTTAACTATCTAACTAACAATAATTCAATTAATAGATTTTTTATTTACAAAATACAAGAATATAAAAAATATTATATATATCATTAAAACTGAAAATCTCATATAATTTGAAGCAATTTTTTTTCTAAAATCATCTATTAAAAACTGAGGGAATATTTGATTTTTACAAAGATGTTAGATGGTTGAACAGCTCGATCTCAATCACACACACGCTTAACAAAGTTACATTACAACTAATCTTTGCATACATTGTCATTACCATCTCAGTCAAATGACTTGCTTCTTTTATGTATATGTTTTACACCGATTCTACCCTCAATACAGAGCTTGCCTTGGTGCTCCGATTAAGTTAAGTGCAGTTGCTGCTATATGAGACGGCATGAGTCCAGCTTCAGCCATTTGATCAGCTGGTGAACCGTGGTCAATGTACCGATCAGGCAATACCATTGGTCTCCACTGTAACAAAATGATACAACAGCAAATTAGAAACCATAAGATTTAGAAAAGACAGAGCAAATTATATTATGTAAGAGTTGTAACCTTGAGCTTCCCATCGAGAAGACCATCCAATGCAAGAAACTGAACTACATGCGATCCAAACCCTCCAATAGAACCCTCTTCAACCGTGATCAGCACCTCGTGCGACTTAGCCAAGCTGCGAATGAGAGCATGGTCCAGTGGCTTACAGAACCGTGCATCTGCTACGGTTACGTTTAATCCACGTTCTTGGAGCATTACCGCCGCTCCTAAGCAGCTCTGAACCGCTGAGCCATACCCCAACAAAGCAACCCTCTCTCCTTCTCTTAGAATCCTACCTTTCCCAACCTGAAAATACACTCAAATGAGATTTTTGTTTTCATTTTTTGCCAAAATGATTTGATATGAAAACAAGGCTTAGCTATGTACCTCAATAGGAACACCTTTGTTTCCAGGAGGTAATGCAACGCCAATACCATTACCTCTGGGGTAACGAAAACAAGAAGGACGGTCATCAATAGCAGCAGCGGTTGCAACAATGTGAAAGAGCTCTGCTTCATCTGATGGAGCCATCACTATCATGTTAGGAAGACAAGCCATAAACGTAACATCAAACGCTCCACAATGTGTTGGGCCATCAGCTCCCACTAGTCCAGCTCTATCCATCGCAAATCTCACCGGTAATTTCTGCAAATCTACATCATGTACAACCTACAAGAAAAAGGAACATCTCATTACTCTTCTAGTCCTTTTCTAAAAATGAATATGATCGAAGGATGTTGAGCCTGCCTGGTCATAAGCACGCTGCATGAAAGAAGAATAGATTGCACAGAAGGGCTTAAGGCCTTCACATGCTAAACCAGCAGCAAAAGTAACTGCATGTTGTTCTGCTATTCCGACATCAAAACATCTTGTCGGGAAGCGACGTTGAAAGAGATTCAACCCTGTCCCACCTCCCATGGCTGCATGAATCGCAACCACGTCTTTGTCTACCTCTGCTTCTGCGACTAATGCCTCCGCAAAATAGGTTGTGTAAGATTGAGTCTTGTTAGTACTTTTGAACTGTTTACCAGTCGCAGGGTCAAATTTCACAACGCCTGAAAGATAAAGAATAAGTATCACACTGCTAGATATGAAGAAAGACGTTATCCACTTAAGTCCATTTACCATGGTATTTGTCATCAGCTCTCTCTGCGTAAGGATAACCTCGACCTTTCTCTGTGATGACATGAATAAGTACTGGTCCTGTGGTTCTTGCACTCTTAACTTCTTTAAGAATGGCTACCAAATCATCTATGTTGTGCCCATCAACTGGACCAATATAGTAGAGACCGAGTTCTTCAAATAGTGTTGATCCAGTTCCACTTATCATTCCTCGAGCATATTCATCTACCTTAGCAGCCAATTGGTGCATTGGCCCACCTATTTGCTTTGTAACACCCTGTAAACAACAACACACTAAGATCTTTCTTCACTCCATAAAAATCAGGATCCTTTACTATTCAAATAGAAAGTACTTGCCTTTGCGACTTCTCTCAACTCTCTGAGAGCTGGGTTTGACTGCAAACGACTAAGTGCGCTGCTCAATGCTCCAACAGGTGGACTCGGTCCATCCAAAGTGGCAGTAGGTAGTGAGACTTGCTTGTTGTCATTGAGAATGACAATCATATCCGAGTCTAGATATCCTGCGTTGTTCATGGCTTCATAAGCCTGCCCTGCTGTCATAGCACCATCACCAATCACAGCAACCACATTGTTTTTCTTCCCTTTCAAATCCCTTCCTACCGCCATTCCTGTAAGTGAAAGCCAAACTTCTGATTCAGATTTGTTTTCTTGTTACCACAACACAAGGCAAGGACACACCAAATGGGTTTTGCTTACCTAAACCAGCAGATATTGTGGTTGAACTATGTCCTGTACCAAAGCAATCATGTTCACTCTCTCCTCGCTTAGTGAAACCGGAGAGACCATTGGTTTGCCTCATTGTAGGCATCTTGCCTCTTCTCCCGGTAAGAATCTTGTGAGGATAAGACTGATGACCAACATCCCAAAGAATCTTGTCCTGTGGAGTGTTGAAAATGTAGTGAAGAGCCACAGTGAGCTCCACAACACCAAGGCTTGACCCCAAATGCCCACCGGTTTTCGAGACGTTAAAGATCACATCTGATCTCAGCTCATCAGAGAGTTGTTTCAGTTCCTGCCAACGAGTTAACCAAAGACCATCAACAGGAAGCTATGGATCAAAGGCTTGATGATGATTCAGTTTTTTTTCTCTTTACCTTGATGGAAAGATTTTTCATGTGGATAGGGTAATTGATCGTGTCAAGTAATGGAGTTGGTGGTCTGTTTGAATAGTATTCACCCTTCTCTGCAAGTGAAGCATTCACTTTTGCCTTTCTGTTTGACTGTAACACAAAACACATCACAACAACAACAAACAACATGAGAACAAAAAGCTGTCATTTTCTCCAGAACTTATTCATTGGTCCAATTTCACAAATATTTTCAATAAACTAACATACAAAAAGGGGTCTGATCTGTTTGACTTCTGTCGAAAATGAAGTAAACCCATTACTTAACGATTTTACCAAATGGGTTACCACCAAATCTCGAAAAGAAGACAAATCTACAGTTGATCTGAACTCCAACACCTAAACCAAATTTGTTAAAGCTGAGAGAAGAGAGAAGTGAATCTTACATGACAGTTGTTTGGTCTCATACATGGCGATGGAAGATCTGTAGACAAAGATCGAGAAGAAGACAGAGAAGTTGATTTACAACAAGAATCTGTTAAACTTCCTTTGGCTGTTATGTAAGAAGGAAAAGCAAATGCAGATAGAGCCATTAAAGAGGGAAAAGAAGAAGACTTGACAAAAGATTTATCAGAAAGAAAGAGAATTTAGTTAGAAAAAAAAAACTGAGGTTATCAAGAACGGTGAACTTTAGAATCCACTAAAAATGACAAGTGATGATAGAATGTGGTGGTGGAAGGTTGAAGAAGAGAAAAGATGGAGACTTTTGTAATAAAACGACAAAAAGCCTACTTCATGGATTAGTCCGAGTTTCTTTATGTAACGGTGTTTTGATATATTAACAGAAAGAAAAGGTCAGAAGATATTGAGATGGTTCGTGATCCGCAGAGAGATTGAGATTTTGGTTGGGCCACGTCGATCTAGAAATCCATGTTTTGGATTAGATATTCATATATCTACTACCTATTTTGTTTTGTGTTTCTTTTTTTATTATATTGTTTTTTAAATAGAAATGTAAAATGATTGTTGCTTTCATTCATCGAATGTTTTTTATTCTTACAATCAATGTACCAAAGATGAGAAAGATTTAGAAGTTTTAACAAAAATCAGTTTTTTAATAAATATGCTCATAAAGAAAACAATCTTAACTACTTAATTCTCATCAAAACAAAGGTTCTGTGTAGATTATGGTTCGTATCAAAACAAAGGTTTTTAATTTAGTATTTACAGTTATCAAGCAATTACACAAAATTATATTTTCAAAAATATATTACATACATACTCTCTCTATTTCATTTTAAGTGTCACTTTAAATTTGCTCACATAGATTAAGAAAATAATTAATTTTACATATTTTATATATAAAACATAATTAATTATACACTTAACCATATTTCAACCAATAGAAAAATAAATTGCAATATAAAATTAATATATTTTGCATCGAAAACTATATTTATTTTATAACAAAAAAATTCTTATAACGTCACTTAATATGAAACAAAGTAATTATGTCATTATTATCTAAAATTGTTTTAGAGGATTTGATAAAGATTTAGGGTTTTAACAAAAATCAGTTTTTTAATAAATATGCTCATAAAGAAAACAATCTTAACTACTTCATTCTCATCAAAACAAAGGTTTTGTGTAGATTATGGTTCGTATATAGATGATTTTTAATTTAGTATTTACAATTATCAAACAATTACACAAAATTATATTTTCAAGAATATATTACATACATACTCCCTCTATTTCATTTTAAATATCACTTTAAATTTGCTCTCATAGATTAAAAAACAATTAATTTTGCATATTTTATATATAAAGCATAATTAATTATACACCTAACCATATTTCAACCAATAGAAAAATAAATTACAGTATAAAATTAATAAATTTGCATCGAAAATTGAAAACAATATTTATTTTATAACAAAAAAATTCTTATAACGACACTTAATATGTATCAGAGTAATTATATCATTATTATCTAAAATTGTTTTAGAGGATTTGATAAAGATTTAGGGTTTTTTTTTCAAACCAACCGACAATTTCAAGTCAACCCCAAAACTAACATTTTTTTGTCATTACTATTTACCCTTGAAAGTTTCAAACCCTCCTTATTTTTTGAGAAATTGCTAAGAATAACACAAGTTAAGTATCACTTTGCAAAATTACCTTCAATCAAAAAAATATTAACATTTGGGTTTACACTTTAGTGACTATTGTATTGGGTGTTGAAGGTATGGGGTTTAGTGTTGAAAGGGTGGAGTTGAGTTTCTAAATGTTTTATAAATATTTAGAAAAATAATTTAGTTGTTTTCATCATAATTTAAAGGGTGTTTTGCAAAAGTGACTCAAAATTTGAAGTTAAATTAAAAACTAACCCATCATTTTTTTTAGAACTTTCATTTGCTTTTTTCACCCTAGATTTTCGAGTTATTCACGAAAATATCATTGTTTTTTTTAAATAAGTCTTTTATTCTATCATCCTCATCTTCACTGAATATTTACAATATTGTCACTGCCATCAATCTCCCAACTACCATGAACAACCAATTTGAAAGTCTTAATGGCAAAAAAATGATTTTTTTTCTCTTGCTATCTCATTTGTTGTGCACTCAAACCACATCTATTTCACTTTCCTTAAAAATTCATCCAAAAAACCCAAGATTTTTATTCCAAACTTTGTAATGTTCATAGAGACGTCGAACCTCATGTATCTTGGTCATTAACGAATTGGTAGCTTTAGTATTGAAGTTCTGCGTGCTTTGAGAAGCCTAAGCAAGTCATCTGATGGTCCAAGGTATGAAATCGATATTTTTTTCAGATTTTTTCGCGAAGAAGACTTTTAGAGAAGCATTCTTCGTCTAGAAGACTTCTAGAGAAGCTTTCTTCGTCTAGAAGACTTCTCTAGTCTTCTGGTCAATGCATAGGTTAGTTTTGCAATTGACCTTTTGCGTGTTTTGACTAGATGACTTCCCTATATGTCTTCTAACTTTCCTTTGATAAAAAAAACAAGAAGAACCGAGAAGACTTCCCTAGAAGGTTTCTCGGATAAATATGTTGGTTTTGCAATTGACTGAAATTTGTAAAAAAATTGACTTCTGTAGAAGACTTCTCAGCGGAAAACTTCTAGCGAAGTCTTCTTTCCTATAACATGAAATCTTCTCAGCATCACCAGAAGTCTGCCTGAGTTACTTTTGCAATTGAGAATTAATAGCAAAACATTAAATATTAATGAGAAGACTTCCCGAGAAGTCTTTTGGTGGAAGACTGCTTGAGAAATCTTCTCAAGTTTTATTCCGGGTTTCTGGTCAAACATTTAGTAACGAGAGAAGATTTCTTAAGAAGTCTTCCGCCATAAGACTTCTCGAGAAGTCTTCTCATTAATATTTAATGTTTTGCTATTAATTTTCAATTGCAAAAGTAACCCAGGCAGACTTCTGGCGACGCTGAGAATACTTCATGCTATAGAAGAGAAGACACCTCTAGAAGTCTTCCGCAGAAGTCAAATTTTTGACAAACTTTGGTCAGTTGCAAAACCAACCAGTTTATCCGAGTAGAAGCCTTCTCTAGGAATTTCAAGAATTTTTTAAATTCAAAAGTAAGCCAGTATTTACAAAGGAAGAGTTCTTAAGATGTCTTCTGTAGAGTAGACTTCTAGAGAAGTCTTCCTTGAATTTGCAATTGCAAAAATGACCTAAACGAAAAACTTCTCTGGAAGTCTTCTCTAGGGAAGACTTCTACGTGAATCTTTATTAAAATTCAATTTTTTTCAAAACTCAAAACGAATTTTTAATATTTTCTTGTTAATTAATGTGTATTAGTTAATAGTGGGGCTCCTGAGTGAAATTCATAACTAAAATGATGATAATTATGAGGTTATAAACTTTTTATGTTTATTATCTAGCTAAACGTATAAGACTTCTTAAGAAGTCTTTCGTGATAAGACTTATGGAAGACTTCTTAAGAAGTTTTCTCCATATTTTTTAATATGATGTTCTATGTTTGCTAATGTGTTTTAATATGATTTTTTGCAGATGATGCTTCAGTTACCTGTTGTATACGGAGAATGGTTGGTGAAAGATAATTCTTGGGATTTTGTGGTTGATAATGTCAAATGAGCGAGAATCTTCTTTTTGAGTGATTGTTCTACAAATGATGAACTTGTTGAAATGGCTGTAGAAAATTTTAACCTGGACAAGAACGCAGAGGTTGTGGATTTAACTTACTTGTTACCAGACGCACTAATGCAACAGATATCTCCTGATACTCCTCCTATTCATGTTAAAAGTGATATATAAGTTTGGAACTTGATCAAGATAAGTAAAACACATGTTGTACGTCTTTGTGTATCAAGCCGAGGCAAGATGGGGAATGTTAATGATGCCAACGCTGAAGGAAACCTAGCTGGTGAAGGGGAAGAAGAAAATGAAGTGAAAGATGATGATAATTTGCCTCAAGATATAAATGATAAGGAGGAGAACTATGTTGCTGCAGTGGATGATGAGCTTGGAGATTACAGTGAGTATGGAAGAGTTAAGGATGGGGAAGAGGAAGATGAAGAAGATATATGTTTTGAGAATTTCAGAGAGACATATGCTAATGAAGGAGGAAGCTAAAATGGGATAGTTGACAACAATATCTATGTCAACCAGAGTTTTATCAGTAAAGCGGCATTGGTTTCAGAGTTGCGGTTGACAGCGGTGAAGAATAAATTCTCCTTCAAAATATACAAGACTAGTAAAACTCTACTTGTAGCAAAATGTCATGTTCCTGGGTGCAGATAGAAGCTTATAACGAGTGTGAAACATGGAACAAACACATTTTGGGTAACAAAGTATGTGAAGACTCATACATGTTCTGTGTCTGAAGGACGGGCTCACCGGAAACATTTTACTGCGTAATGTTGGTCAGCTTTTCGTAGATCGCGTTGAAATAATTGATGGGTTAAATCTGAAGCATATCCAAGATGCATGAGGAACATGTTTGGCATGACTCTAGATTACACCACTTCATACAGAGCATTGTTACATGCTCAAAAATTGGTAAGAGGATCAGCAGAAGAAGTGTATGAGAGGCTGCCTTCATATTTGGAGCAAATCACGTTAGCAAATCCGGGTTCTAACACTAGTATATAACTTGATGTTGAGAATAGATTTAAGTATGTATTTATATCATTTGGAGCTTGTATTGCTGGTTTTCAGTATCAGAAAAGGGTCATCGTGGTGGATGGGACTCACCTAAGTGGGAAGTATGAAGGTGTTATGTTAGTTGCAGGTGCAAAAGATGGTAATTTTTGGATATTTCCATTGGCTTTTGGAATCGTAGATATAGAAGATGGTGATGCCTAGGAATGGTTTTTCACAAAACTGAGGAGTTGTGTATCTGATCAGCATGCTTTGGTGATAGTCTCCGACCGGCACCCAACCATTAAAAGCACGTGTGATAAGGTGTTTCCTTGGGAAACCCGAGGAATATGCCATTATCACATACAACAAAACATTGTCCAAAAGTATAAAGGGAAGCATCTATTGTACTTAGTTAAAGTTGATGCTTATGCTCATACACTCTTCGATTTTAACTGCTACATGAAGAAGATCCGGAGTGCTAACCCGGCACTGGCAAAATATTTGGAGGAAGCGGACGTGAAACTATGGTCACAGGTTCATTCTCATGGAGAAAGGTACAATATAAAAACGAGCAACATAGCTGAATCTATTAACTTCGCTCTCAAGAAAGCAAGAGGGTTTCCCATAGTGTTTATTTTGGAGTTATAAGGAAAAAGTTGGGAAAGTGGTATTGGAAAAGGCGAGAAGATGCTCTGAATCTGACAACTGAACATAGTCGGGGAGTTGAATACTTATTGGCGATTCGTGAGGAGTTAGCGGATACGATGACTGTCCAACCAATTGATGGATGTCGATTCTTTGTGGCAGGTGGCAAACGTGACTGTGTTGTTGATTTGGAAAATATTAAGTGTGATTGTGGTGTCTATGGAATCGAGAAAATACCTTGCTCGCATGATATTAGTCTTCCGTAAATCTTCTGTAGGTCTTCCAGAGGATGTTTTCTTGAAGTCTTCTGTAAATCTTCTCGAAATCTTCTGTAAATCTTCTCGAAATCTTCTGTAAGTCTTCCAGAGGATGTCTTCTTGAAGTCTTCAGTAAGTATTCAGTAAGTCTTCTTAATGTCTTCGGTAAACTCTTCTGGATGTATTCTGGCAAGTCTTATATCTATCTATCTTATGTCTTGTGCACTTATGTCTTATGTCTTGTGAACTTATGTCTTATGAACTTATCTTATGTCTTACGTCTTGTGAACTTATGTCTTATGTCTTATGTCTTGTGAACTTATGTCTTATGAACTTATCTTATGTCTTATGTCTTGTGTTTGAATAGGTTCCTTCATTAGAATAGGTTACAAAAGTGGACAAAAGATTAGTGCACTACCAAAGTAGTTGTACAAAAGATTAGTGCCCTACCTAGTTAATGTATTTCAAGGTTACAAAAGCATCAAACACAAATTACACATTCAATCGTACATATCCAAGCCCATAATACCAGTTTCTGTCCCATTGTAGCCATGGGTCTCATCAAACAGATCCATAGCCATATTCTCCCTAATACTCTTGGCGTTCTTATCACAAAAGGCAGAAGGAAATGATTCCATTCCTAAAGCATGACACTCAATGTACTTCAAGGTGAATACACCACAATCACCAGCACGACACTGTGGTACTCTGGCAGTCACTCTCTCATATGTGAATGGCTCTAGTGTGTATTTGACTCGCTCTTCGACAGAGGCAGCACATACAACAAGCAAATAAGGTATCATCTTGGCAAAAGGCTCAATTAACTTGGCGAGTTGAGCATGTCTAATATGGAAAATAATGCTATCCCAGATGGTGATGTGCCGGTTTGGAATGGACACCCAAATAGCAATCCAATGATTGTTCTTGAAGTTCACTGTCGCATAAATATCATCCACCTCTGATCCCCATACCTTTTTTTTGGAAAAAATTGGGTAGTAAGCCTGCATAATAATCTCAACTCCCAGCAGGGAGCCGTCTTCCTAACCCGTTCATATCGGGGTCTGACCTCTTAAACTCCGGGTACTTAAAAGTCCAAATCCTACTAAACACATGATCAAGAAAGCAAAGCCTATCGGTCCTAAAATGCTCGGGATTCCTATGGAACCGCTGCCTCAGTAAAATGATAAAACCATCCATATGCTCCATTGAAAACATAACAAGTCAGACAAATTCTTAAAAGATTAAAGTCTCACAGAAGACGTCCATATGACCTCCGGAAGACTTATAGAAGACTTCCAGAAGACTTCCGAAAGACTTACAGAAGACTTCGAGAAGACTTACAGAAGACATCCTTTGGAAGTCCTCAGGAAGTCTTCTGGAAGTTTTTTAGAAGTTTTCTTGAAGACATCCAGATGACTTCCGGAAGACATCCAGAAGACTTCCACAAGTAAACCTTAAAAATCTTACCGAGTCGTAGAGCCATTTTAAGGGTGTTCGGATGGTGGAATACCACAGACTTGGCCCTGTTGGTCTTTTATCAAAAGCTACTTTATGATTCCTAAAAACAGCAAAACTAGATCAACAAACAACAACAACCAACTTAATATTCTATGGGAGATTAGTACTTACGAATATTTTTCAAAAAATCAACAAGCAACTTATTGTTCTTCTTATTAACGGGAGCAAACGGATCATAGCCAATACCAGCCTTCTTCTTCGGTACGATCATTTTCGTTGTGATGTTGCCTTGATAAGGAGACTGTTGTGATGCAGCAAGCTTCCTATCTCGCTAACTCTTTCCCCTGAGGAATGCCACTGTAGCATCTTTATTTACCTGGCGTCTCTCTTCCTCCATATCTAAATATGATGTGGTTGGTTCAGTTTTGTCCATAATGACAATGCTTGGGTCTTCCACCTCCTTGACCCAATGTGCATTGATACTACTCATTTATTTTTGGTCTTTGTTCACACTTCCTGCTTTCTCCCCATTCACACTCTCACTCTGCAATTTCGAGTTCAATAGAAATGTCAAGAGAAGTACCAAACATAACAACTTCAATCCATATAAAATTAACTTAGCCAAAGGTTCCAATCAATAAATGAAACACATGTACCATCCATCCAATCAACAAATGAAACAAAATCCATACAAAACCAAGCAAAAACAAGCAACAAACGACCACACATGCACCATCCATCGGAGCATACAACTTTCACTTCTTATTCTTAGTATTTCTCTTCACTTTGATTTTGGGAGAGGTTTCAGTACTAACCCCTAGTTCGTGCTCACCCTTATCCGGTTCTGAAACAGTGAGTTGAAGTTCATTGTGGTTGATTCTCACCTTCTTCTCTACAGCTTCCGTCCTATCGACAAGAAGTTTGATCTCCTTTAGGCACTGCCCAAACCCATCAGTCATAACTTTCGTCAAGTTCTTGAAACTTTGTTCAAGCTCTTATTTCTTAACCCCACTCCACGAAACAGAAGACTCAGTACGAGCCTTAGAGACTGTACGAAGTTTCTTCCAGGGTCTTCTTTCTTCCTTCAAAGAAATCTCAAGAGATTCATCCTTAACAATGATAACCTTTGAATTGGTCCACGGCTTAGTACCATGGTCTGCCCAGCCCTCTTTGCCCCACTTCACCTTAACTTCACCACCACACTTGAGACTCACGAGGTTTTAAACCACCACATCGGTGTTGTCATTGTCCCACTAAGGGAAAAATTCATCAATCTCCTTCACCACAAGGTTCACCACGCGAGTATGCAGAAAGTAATGAATATCAAGTTATATACTGAGACAATAATAACTACCATACTATTGGGAATAATCAGACATACATGTGTGCTGATACATGATACCCTCCTTGACAATTTTTTGTCCTTTATGTCCCATATAAGCCATCAAAGGAGGACTAGGTTTGTTTCGTATGGGCTTTCCATACTCTGCAGCAAAGTCGGGCATAGCAAAGTAGATCCAGATTTGGAGCACTTGAACAAACCCATCAACGGTATAAGATTTTGTCAAATCCTTACACTTCACAGAGTCCATAAGGATCTTAAACGCCAATCTCCCCCATGGGTAGGTCTCAAAGTCTTCTAGATTCATCACTAGCCTGGTAGGACTAGCCCGTGTAGGGGATGTGGACTTTCGTCCTTCAATGAATCTTGTGTAGATGGCTAGATATCCCAGCCTCATGCGGTCATCCCGAGACCACTGTCCAAATTTTCCACACGCCGCCACAATTTGTTGGGAGCTTGGACCAGAATCGATATCAACACCCACCAACTCCTAGAACCGATAGAACTCCTCTGTTAGCTTTACATGAGGATTATCCACATGCTCAACATACTCGCAGTTGAAACCGGTGAGATGTTCGAACTCAATGAATGAAAACCTCACCAGCTCTGAACCAATGAGACTCCAAAGCTCGTACTTCTTCTTCACATCAAGCTGAAAACATAGCATAAAGTGAACCAGCCTTGACGCCCAACCAAAGTTCAAATCCCAAAACTTTATGAAGACTCCCAACCTAGAGTTCCTCAGCTCCTCCCATTCATCAGCATGGAGAGCATCCTTTACAGCAAGAAGTAATCTAGGGTCATCGGTATGATATCCAATGCTCTTCAATGAAATGGGCTCTTCCCCTAGGGTGAGTTCTGGTAATTCCATTTTATATCCTGAAAACAATGACAAAACAACATCTCAAACATAAAACAAACACACCAAGAGTTCTATACTAACATCCAGACTTTGGAAGACTTTAGAAGACTTTGGAAGACTTACGGAAGACTTAAGGAAGACTTCCGGAAGACTTACCGAACACTTACTGAACACTTACTGAAGACTTACGTAAGACTGACCAAAGACTTACAGGAGACTTATGGTTGACTTTCTGGATGACTTCCATGAAGTCTTCCGGATGACTTCCACAGACTTATGGATGACATCCGCAAAGACTTACGGATGATTTCCATGAAGACTTACGACAAACTTCTGGGAGACTTACGGACAAATGGTCAACTTAACGGCTGATGCGTAGAAATTGAGGTTGGAAAGGAAAGAAATAGAGGAATAAGTCACGGGGAGAAACGAACAGTTTTAGATCTGAAATAAAGAGGAACCGGTTAGTTTAATCTACTATAATACACTTGGGCGATGAAAGAGATACAAGATTGACCGGAAAAAATAAGATTACATGGAGTAAAAATGACGGAGAAGAGATTCATCGGAAATCGCCACAGTAAACGCCTTAGAAGAGGAGGCTAGGGTTTTCACCAACTTTTTTTCTGAAACACCGAAAAGTGAAAAAGAACAGTGAAAAAATACTATTTATATGTCTGGTAAATTATCAGTTTACGTTAAATATATTTTGTTTTTTCCGATAAATTTCAAATTGAAGGTAAATTAAGTTTCGTTTTGGTTTGGAAGACTTCTTGAGAAGTCGTCTCGGAGTCTTCCAGGAAGTCTTCCATAGTTAGAAGACTTCTTGAGAAGTCTTCTCGGAGTCTTCCGGGAAGTCTTTCAGTTCGGAGTCTTCAAGACAGTCTTCAAGGAGTTAGAAGACTTCCCTGGAAGTCTTCCCGGGAAGTCTTCCGGAAGTCTTTCAAGTCTTTCGGAAGTCTTCTGAAACCCTAAAATCAATTAACCAACCAAAAAACACTTCGTTAAACATAAAATAAACTTAGAAAGTGTTTAAAATCATCTTATTAACGGATCACTAACACATATTTGTCAAATTCAAAAAATAAAAAGTTAAAACGATAAGATTTCAAAATCTACCCTAAAACTACCTACAATACTATAACATATGTTACTAAACCCTAAACCAATGAATATCATGACTCATTCTACATTAAATCATCTAGGTTGAAAACAAATCAATTTTAGTTGATATAAATTTACATCATTTAAAAATGTTTGTGGTTATATGAATTCTATGTTTTTCCCATATAAATATTTTTTTTTATAAAATTTATAAACTATTTTTAAGATTTATTGTTTGAGAAGACTTACAGGGAAGTCTTCTCAGGGAAGACTTCTAGAAGACTTTTGGAAGACTAAGACTACTGGAATACTTCACCATTAGGCGGGAATTTGAATTTCACTGAAATTCAAGCGGAGAAATTGTAGATTTTTCTGTGAAGACTTCCATGAAGTCTTCTACTGCATTATATGTTACAAGACTTCCCGTGAAGTCTTTCGAAATCCTAAAATCAATTAACTAACCAAAAAACACTTCCTTAAACATAAAATAAACTTAGAAAGTGTTTGAAATCATCTTATTAGAGGATCACTAACACATATTCGTCAAATTCAAAAAATAAAAAGTTAAAAAGATAAGATTTCAAAAACTACCCCTAAAACTACCTACAATACTATATACTAAACCCTAAACCAATGAATATCATGACTCATTGTACATTAAATCATCTAGGTTGAAAACAATTCAATTTTAGTTGATATAAATTTACATCATTTACAAATATTTGTGGTTACATGATTTCTCTTTCCCCCATATAAATATTTTTTATAAATTTTATAAATTATTTTTAAGATTTATTATTTGAGAAGACTTCTAGAGAAGTTTTCCGTAGAAGATTTAAAGGAAAGTCTTCTCACGCGAAAATGTTATTATGGTAAAATTGAATACAATTTTTTTGTTGGCTCACAAGTAGTTTGTTGTATTTTCAATAGCCTTTTGGGTTACTTTTGCATTTGATTGAATTTAGGGTACACTTTTGCATTTTAAATCAAGTTTTGAGTCATTTTTAGAAATTTCCCCTATTAAATGTATTTTTGAAAATTGTCATTCATTAAAGGTAAATTTGCAAAGTGGTATCAAACTTACGGTAAAATTACAATTTTCCCTTATTTTTTTGAATTATTTATAAAATTACAATTATTAATTAATTATTTAAAAATGGAAAAAAAAACTATTACACCCTAAACATTTCTTCTTATTTACAATAAGATCATTATCATCAATTTTCCAACTACCATGAAGGACCATTTTTGAGCTATTAAAAGCTCAATAATTCAATTTGTAACCACTTTTTTCTCTTTCTAAACCAATAAATCTTCATTTTCTTTCATTTCCTCTCTATTTTCATCTAAAAACTCTCATAACTTATATTTTTATAAGCTAAACTTTCATATGGTCGAGTTTATTTATTTGTGAGTTGATAAATGTGTTTTTTTTGCTCATATTTGGAGCTTGGGTGGTGGTAAAGGGTGGAAATGAGCTTTACACCGGAAATATGTAATTATTTACATGGTTTTCTTCATTTTTTCAGATCTGTGTAGTGATAGTAGATTGTTTTGTATGTCTACGCATATGTGTAAACTTACGATGCGGTCTACTTTTTAACGCATATGTTACTTTTGTAATTGATCAAAATAATTATTTTTTTGTAAAAAAAAACTTCCCTAGAAGTTTGATTCTTAACCTTTTAAAACAAAACAAAAAAAAAGTAAGTAAACTTACTAAGAAATCTACGTAAAAGAGATTATTTTTTTGCATTTGACCGAACTTTGAGTAACTTGACTTTTCATAGTAGACTTCATCAAAAATCTAAATTATGTAGACTGTTCTTGAAGTCTACAAAATGTCAGTTTTGCATTTGACTAAAAATTTGACTGCGTTGAATAGGTTATTTTTGTATTTGACTAAAATGTTATAAAGTTGACTATAATTTTTTTTTCTAGTAGACTGCATGTAGTCTATTATTTTATGTTGGTCAAATGTAAAACTAACATGTTGGATTTGAGAGTTGACTTTATGTGAAATCTACACATGTATAGACGTTCATTTCAATCTATTTGTAGAAAGTCAAACTTGGTCAATTACAAAAACTAACATATATACTTGGTCAAAATGTAGACTATAAAGGAAATCTACTTTTGAAAGTCAAATCCTGGTTGAATTCTATTCAATTTCAAAAACTAATATTTTCAAAATATAAACTGAAACGAAAGTCTGCATGTATAAAATTGTATTTTTTAAATATAGATAATAACCCGTGGATTTTGAAATTGCAAAAACTAACTCAAATTGTAGATATACATGACAGTCTACATACATAAACTGTAAAGAAATTCCATTATTTTGTAGACTGAATATGAATTCTACATAGAAAATCTAAAAAATGTGAATTTGTGTATTATTCATAACGAATTTTCAAGAATTTTTAGTTTTACAGTGTGTGTTAGTTAATCCTAATGGCGTTGTACTATTTTCAAAAGATAATCGTTTGTAATTATGAAACTAAAAACTTTTTGGTTTGACTATGTAGTTAGCTAATAAGTGTATACTTCTTTGTAAGTATACTTTTATACTATTCTCAAACAAAAAAAAATTGTTCTAATTTTGTAAATGGTATTCTTTTTGCAGAGAATGGTTCAATTACCTATTGTATACGGAGAATGGGTGGTGAAAACAGATCACCTACCGATGAAGATTTGGAAGCTCCCAGTGAGGACAAAGAGCCTTCGAACATACATAAATGCCTTCCTCCACCTGTCAAGCATGGTCCGGGTAGTCAAAAGAAGTCGAGGTGGCAGTCTTGGCTAGAAATTTCTATGATGAGGGAAAATAAACCGCGAAAGCTGCACAAGGATTATAGTTGCTCATAGTGCAAACAACCAGGCCACACTCGTCCAAATCGTCCAGGCTAAACATATGTTAGTGTTATGTGTGAACTTATGATTTATCTTATTTCTTTAGATGATGTCTTATGTCTTATGTGTTGAACTATTGAGTTGTCTCATTGCTTTCGAGTTGTCTTATGTGTTGAACTTATGTTCAATTTGTGGGTCTTTAGTCAGTGTTGAACTTATGTGTTGTATTGTTTCTTTGGATGTTGTCTTATGTGATAAATTTTGAATTTGTAGGTCTTTAGTCAGGTTTATTACACGTCTGGTTTCTATCGTGCAAACTTACGATTTAAACTTTTTTACTTTTGACTTCTTTCTTAGTCTGCTGAAAATGCAGGCTAATACGTAAGTCTCTATAGTATTCGTTGAAATTGTGTTGAAAATCTTAAAAATAAGACTGATACTGAAAATCACTGATAAAAAGGAAGATGCCTCATAGTCTAGCAACAGACTTCTATAGAAGTCTTCAGTAAAAGAACACTAATACTTAAGTCTGCTGCTTTGGTTGAAATTGTGTTGAAAATTTTAAAATAAAACTAATATTTCTTGGAAATTTTGTATAGATTTTCTTCTTTTCACATCTGTTTTAGTTATAGTTTTAGCTTAAGATGGTTTTAATTGTTTGGTTGATTAGAGTATCTTGTGACAAAATTGATATCTAACAAAAACTAATAATATCATACAAGTTGCATCAAATAATTATTGACTAAGGAAGATTTTATAAAGATAAATTATTACAAAGAAATTTATTAAAAAATATTCTTGGATATGTTTGACTTTTCATAATCATGATGCTTCAAATAAAGTCTTGGAAAAGAGTACCTGAAAATTAAGATAAAGTTATGAGAAATACATAAGATGTAAAATTTAAATCATATTTTAGTAGACTTTTTATCAAGTCTACTTAAAGTATATAATTTAGTAAACTTTAGTTGAAGTCTACACTAACGGAAAATTTTCAGATCTAAAAATGTACATTTAGAAAATTTAAAAATACTTTGTTTTCAAAAGTATTTAAAAATTGTTTTTTTGTCGATCTTATAGCAAAGCAAAAACATAGAATATGAATCTATAAATTTAGTTCAATAAAGACAAAATATCCATATAATGAATTAATGTAAATTTTATATTTTTGGGAAGATGATTGAAAAGTTTGGAAGAGAATACCTACAATATAAGATAAAATTATGAAAAAATATAAAATTAAAATTATATTTGAGTAAACTTTTGTAAAGTATTGTTAAAATTCAAGGCTAGTAGACTTCAAGTCTACTAGCCTTGACTTTTAAGAAAACTTCATTTGAAGTCTACTCTATCAGAATTTTTTAGATATGAAATATATACATTAAAAATATGAAAATAAATTTAAATAAAAATATTACAAAATATGTAGAATTTATAAGACCAAATAGTATGTAAATTTATTTAAATTTAAATACAAAAATAAATATTTAAAATCTATAGATTTAAATCTTATATTTTTGGGATGAGGAGATAACAAGCATAAAAGAACATACCTGGAAAATAAAATGAAATTATTAAAAAAGCATAGGACAAAAAAAATTAAAATCATATTTTGTAGACTTTTAATGAAGTATGCTTAAAATCTGTGGTTTAATAGAAGTCATTTGAAGTCTAATAGCTTTATCTTATAAGCATACTTCATTAGAAGTTTACATTATTTGAAAATTTTCATATCTCAAAAATTATGCACATTTTGTAATGTCCAAATAGTTTCAGTCTAAAAATATTTAAAAATAAAATTTATAAGATAAAATAAAAGAAAAGTAAATGCAAAAAGTTTATCTATAACTTTATTTGAATATAAACACTTAAATACACATTTAAAACTATAGATCTAAAACTTACATTTTTAGAGGAGAAGATGAAAACCACGAATGATAATATCCACAAAAAACAAGATAATATTGTGAGAAACCATAACACAAAAATACGCATTTAAAGTCTAAAATATAGAAATTACGTTTTTAAATGAGAAGATGAAAACCATGAATCATAATACCTGAAACAACAAGATAATATTGTGAAAAAGACATGAGAGAGTTTTAGAGAGAACTCAGAGAGCTTAAAGAAAAGTGAGAGAGTTATAGAAATTTGTGTAGTCATTTGAGAAAGAAACTGTAAATTTTATTTATATAGGGAGACACAAATTGTGACTTGGTAAATTTTATGACAATGTAGACTTTATTGTAGGTCTACTATACCCTAAGCCACAAATATCAAACCCTAAATGTTTGCTTTTTAATAATAAAAAAATCAATTATTTTACCAAATATCAAAATATTTAAAGTATTAACTATTCAATATTAATATGTAAATTTAAGTCAAATAAACAAAAAAATCTCAATCTAAAATCTAACCGTTAAAGACATAACATGTTATAACTTTTTGTTGCTAAACCATAAACATTGTCCAACACATGATAATAAAATCAATATATATTCTTTTAAAATGTTTTATTATATAAAATTTTAATTTATAAACTTCATTTTAACCCTTATATTAATGATTAATTAAAAAATTCACAAAAATTATTTTTATACATTTTTAAAATTAATTTATTAGACTAATTTATTAGACGATATCACAATGTAAACTACAAAATAACTCTATAGAGTAAACTTCTTATGAGTTTTACATATATCTAGGATTCTTTTGTTACATGTAGACTTACGAATGTCATAATCGTAAAATAACTTTCTGGTTTTTTGTTTGGTCATAAGAATTAAATATTACTTTTACCACTCTTTTAGACTGGCATTGCATTTGATTGAATATGAGGACTACTTTTTATGGTTAGAATCAATATTTAGGTTATCTTTGGTAACTCATAACAAATTTATAATGCATTTGTTAGATTTTACTAGAGCTATTCTCCGTGCTACGCACGGTTTATATATTCTAAATTATAGAAAATTTGAAAATAATCTTATATTAGATTTTTTTCTAAATGCTTCCTTTATTATTTTTTTTTTGAAATATTCACGTTTATATTTGTGTTTATTGACTAAACTATACCATCTAAATTTTATTTATTTTATTTTTTAAAAAATACTATTGATATATACCATAACACAATATCTTACTTATATATATATTAATTTAAAAAACTAAAAAAAGACATGAAAACACACACACACACACACACACATAGGATCTTTCCTCTAATTTATTTTTTCTGGCTATTTTATTTTTAACTAAAATAAAATCAAACGCTAGTTTCAGATTTCAATAACTCTTATCTTTAAACTAACCCATAAAAAATAATCAGTATGAAAGGCTAGCAAGAAAACAATAATAAGTTGCATCGTTGAAAAAAAAACTCAAAATCAAGATAGGGGTGGGCATTTTACCCAATATCCGAACCCGACCTGAAAAACACAAATCGAAATCCAAATCGAAATAGCAAAATACCCAAACGGGTACTGAGTTAGGAGAGATTGGATATCCAAACCCGAACGGGTAATATCTGAACCCGAACGGATATCCGAAGATAACCGAACTTATATATATATATATATACTTAACCATATATTTTTAGTTCACTTCTCTTATTTTATTCAAAATATTATTATTCATTTTGTATATGGCTTAAAATCATAATATATATATATATATATATATATATATATATATATATATATATAATTATGGACAAAGTGATTTGTTATTTACTTAAAAGTTTAAAATGCATGTCAAGCTTCTTGTTTCAGTCATTAACAAAAGTTGAATTAAGATTCTCAAAACAACAATTAAATTAGTGTTTTTCTATTTTCAAAATTTTGTTTCCAAACCTATTAATTGCTCAGCCTATTAAAGTTTATAAAATAAAAAATAAGTTAGTTGTAAATTTTAAGTTTAAAAAACTTGAGTAATAAAGAATTTATTTTTTTCTTCAAAGTCTTAAATATCCGAACCCGACTCAAATAACCGAATCCAAACTAAAAATATCCGAACCTGACCCGATATGTTAAATATCCGAACGGGTTCTCGACGTCTATACCAAAATACCCAAAAATCTGAAGTACACGAGCCAAACCGAACGGGTATCCAAACGTCCATGTCTACGTCATACTCCAAATTAGAGCGTAACAAATTTTATTTATAAGATATTGAGTTAAGATAGAATGCTAGATAGATCGTATACTATGTATGAGGGTATGAATTGTGCTTGCAAAGTGTGTAAGTTCTATGTTTATATAAATTTCATATTTCTTAAAAATATGGACTTCAAAACATTTTATAAAATTTATCTCTTTGTCATTTCAAATGATTAACATGTATCTATCATAAATATATTTTGATCTCGAAACATAATTAACTTAAATTTGAATTTAGTTTTTAATTTGAAAGCAAATCAGGATACAGTGTTATGGAATTTATAAGTATTGGTATCTATCATGCTTATTTTATAATTCTTCTAAATCTGGAAAATATAAACATAATCTTCTTTATCTTTTTCTTTGCCTCGCTGCCTACATAAATATCACACGATTATACCATATGAAGAAGAGATTAAATCTTGAGCATGTTGATGAACAATAAGGTTAAAGGAGAGGGATTTATGATATATAGACAACTTCAGAATCTCAAGTTTTCTTACATCAAGGGTTTACAGCTTCTTTCTTAAAACTGGTCTTTAATTGTTGGTATAATTCAAACATCTTAAACCAAACCGGATCCTACTGATCCATTGGTAACAAAATAAATAATGCCAAACATCAAAGCAACATTTCTGAAAATAAGAAACCAATCAAAAAAATCTCAGATAATCTTTGCACAACAAAAAATATAAAGTAACAAAGAGGCACAACAAACACCAATTCCAACTTCAAGAACATGGGGACAACAACACTTTAAAGAGGAAGACGAAGTGGAAAAAAGCTCAAACAACTTCATCCAACCTCTGATTATTCCGCTTTCTTAAGAACTTGACCCCAATCACTACCAGAACTCATGTCAAGATTATCATAAGGAACAACTGTTTCAAACCAGGAAGCACACTACAACGGCTCTCAACAATGTATCTGCTCAGGTTCTTCCCATGTATACATCAACGACAACATTGAACCACACCAAGTATTAAATTTATCAGCTTAACCCATCTCTCCTTCATTACATTAAACATAAACATTAATCCTCTGATTTAAACCCCATCACAACATTATAATCAAAGAACTCTCCGACTAACGTTTCTGATCGTAACCCATAGTCCATATCATCGACCATGGTCTGCAACTCCTCCAAGCTGTATTGCTTTTCATGCACACAATCATTATCACATTATTAATGTGTGTGAGACTAAGAAAAAATAAAGAGTAACGTCAGATTACCAGAGAAAGAGGTTTTCCTCTCTACTTGTCTGAGCCATAAGTGAAACCATCTCTACAATGTTATCAAAGCATCCCTTTCACCAGTAACAGAATAAAATGAGAATATGAGATCAACAAAACAGTCAACAACATCTTCAAAAATTAAAACTAATATATTTGTACCTCTTCTTCTTGAGTACCATAGAGTACCCCATCGTAAAAAAAAATGGTAATCGCCATGACCTATATATATGTTATCATTTAAAAATGGACTTGAATACGGGAGCATTACGCAAAAAAAAAAAAAAATAGGAACTTTAAAAGCTTTCAGCATATACGAAACAACTGATGACATATAAAATCGCAGAACTTAACTATTTTATTAGACCAATCCACATCACAGATGGTGGTAGCACATACCTGAGCATGCTTTGAAGATCAAATTTTCAGTTAAGTTAGCTATCACTCTTGCACTTAGTCTAGTCTACCATCACATCAGTCATAACCTTTCCGATAAGCATTATCTGCATTTACATATATTTCTTCTGTCATTTATCATATCTTCTTGATAGCCATAAAGATATGAAGCAAATCGATCACCATACCTTTGGGTCAATATAATTTGAGACACACTCATAATGGACAGTTAAACTTTGGTCGTCGCTTCAGGTGACTGAGAAGGAACTTCGGTTGGTGAGGTGTCAGGCCTATCCGTTCAAACCATTAAGAATCAGACGCTCTCGGAGGTGCTGCTTATTGATTAATTTCATGTGTCCAACAACATCTAAAACATAAAAAAACAAATATGACACATATTAAACAGTGACAAAATAAATAACAGACTCATGTTTCAGTTATAGCTAAATTTGGTATGCCACTTACCAAATAGATAACATTAACGACCAATTTTAGCTCTAAAGGAATGAAAGCCAAACCGATGTGTGTCTATGGCAGGTAACTAAGCTTCAATATCTGAGAGGACAGCGTTCTAGGTGAAACAAATAGTCAGATTGTGATCACTTATCAGTCATCCGAAAGCTTTCTTTGTTATTTGTAGCGAAGTAATTGGAAAGACTGTAAAAACTCCCACGCTTGAGAAGACTTTGGTAACGTCCCATAGGATTTGGTGGAAGAAAACCTTGGATCACAGTTCCTTGTAATTGAATCTAGTACGGCAGTAGATTCAAACAGTAGAACACAGTGACGAATATAACCCATAAAAAAAAACAGGCATGTTTCGTAAGTATTCAGCAGCAAAACACAGATTAACATGCCTGCTTTGGCAGGATTACAGGGTTCCCAAATCGGAGGTAACATAGTTTAAGTATAAAACAGCCGGCGAATTTGGAGGAGCGCTGAAGTAGCTAATCCCTTTTGGCTTATCCATCAAACCGGTGATAGACTTCGCCGGAAATTTAGAAGGAGCGTTTGAGCAGAGAATCTATTTTTACTTGTACATGGTTCTGGTGGTGCACTTGTCCGGAAATTCGGTGGTCGACTTAGTCTGATTCTTATAACGTTCTCGCGGCGACTTTGACACAGGATAACAAGCCGAAGATGCCTCCGACTGATTTTTTTAAGCCGTCTCTAGCTGAAGTTGACGGCAAAACATTGGAGGCTTTCGGTTTTGCTTTGAAGTAAGCCTAGCAATTTATATATGAGGGGAAAGAGAGGGAGATAGAACGAAACAATAACTAAGAGAATAAAGATGTCATTGATTGATAACCGGTAACAGAGATTGCAGAGCTACCGAGATGGTGAAGATGAAGTGGAAGAGTCGAAATTAGGGTTGGGCGATATTAGGCTAGCTATGGGCCGCAACGAAAAATAATGACAGCCCCAAAACCTAAGGTTAGTTTTGATCTAAAGTTGACATAAGCAGTAGTGACATGGCAAAATATAAGTATATGATTGGACAATTTTTTAAATGACGTGGACATGCTACGAGTTGATTATATCCAACTTTTAGTATTGTAAGATTAGTTTAGATTTTAAAAGAATTCAATTGAATTTGATAGATATCAATTCCTTTATATTATATGAACTTAACAAAGCTGAATATAAGTTTGACTCATGAAAATATTAAAAGCTTATTTCTTTCTGTTTCATATAAACAGAGAAAATCATTTACAAAAAATATTTGAATAAAAACTTAACTAACGATAAATAATAGTAATCTAACTAATCTATATCACTATGTAAATGTGTATCAATGTTGGAATTCTGTCTTTTAAAAGTCTCTGAAATTCTTTTAAAACTCTTTTATAAATGCCTCATGAGATCAACATAGCTAATAACATGACAGAACAATAAAAAGAAAACAATATCAATCAGATGAAGCAATAAACAAGTTTAAAGATAGATGATAAAAAAAAAAACAAGAGCAAATTCATGAGCAGTCTATGGAATACATTTTTAAACATTTTATAGATGTTTCCAACAATAAAGAAGATAATGAATAAACTCACGATACCACCAAAGAAATATCAATGTATAAATCAAAACATGATATCTAAAGACATTTAATCAACCAATTCAATTGCAAAAAAAAAGAAGAAACAATACAAAGAAAAAAAAAACAAAAGGTAAAAATCATTACTCAAATTAGAGGAATAAGAGACTGAACTTAATCACTTGATCTTACTAAACACATCTTTCACCCATTTTCAAAAGGAAAACAAAATAAATGATCATTGTTTTCAAAAAAAACCATTCAAATCTTCCTAACCACAACCCTCACCCATTTTCAACCCGAGATTGCATCAACAGAGTTGTAAAACTTGACAAGTCAATAAACATAAATTCTAAGAAGAAACAAAACACAATTTTGGAAAACAATATGATAGAACAATAAAGAAAGGGGAAATTGCAATTATAACACAAGTTTAATACCACTTTACAAATTTACATTTAATGAATAACAATTTTTAAAAATACTTTAATTTTTGGGTGAAAATAGACTTAATTAATTTTTTTAAATATTTATAAAAGTTTTAGAAACTCAACTTCACCCTTTTAACACTAAACAATAATCATCAAAGTGTAAACCCAAATATTAATATATTTGATAATATGTATTTTTGCAAAATAGTACTTAACTTATACTATTTTTAACAGTTTGTGATAAAGAAATATACATAAAGTGTTAGAGATTCTAGTGCGGAAGTGTGTTAAACCGAAAACATACCTTAACCCGGTTTAGCGATGAACACTACTTGGTACAATCGGGCAAGAGTCAGGGATGAAATCACAGATCGAAATCAACCACTTGTCACAGTTCAATTGCCCTTCTAGTTGATTCTTTGAAACTTTCTCTCTCTAAAACGTTTTTCTCTCTCTCTCTAGATTTATTCTTCTTCTTACTTGGATTGTTTTTTCTTCTCTTTGCAATGTATCTTATTTATAGACAAACAAGAGACACTATGTGAAGAGTCGCATATGTTCAAAGAAAAGATACATATCTTCACTAAGGAAGAAACACCAACAAAGAGACACATCTTTTAAATGAAGAGTTGCATAGGTTCATACATGAAGTTTAATCAATAACTATCGGTTAACCAAACCGATTTGGTATGCTGCCTAACCATGGGCGCAAACCAACCATAAACTAATATAAAGGATAAGAAATCATGAGCAAGCACAAGAACAAAGTCATTAGCAAAGTCCTTGGAATACCTTCCAAAACATTTTACAAATCACATAAATGTCGACATAGAGTAATTATAAGCAAACAATAAAGATGATCTTGAATAAAATCACGACGTTACCAAAGAGATAAAAAATGTTCTAGAAATACGAGAGAACTATACGAATCCAACAAAGGTTAATCAAATTATTAAAATCTACCTCGTCAGTATTAGAATCCGTAATTATAAAAATTGCAGAGAGAAGCGAAGATTGATAGATAAGATTTTTCCGGCTCAAAGAAGAGAATACTGGTAACCTTCATCATAGCTCAAATTCTTCACTCTCTGTTCGATTCTTCAAAAGAAATAAGCTAAAATTCAACATCAATCTTGAGATTCGCAACAATTACATCGTTGTACCACGGATGTGGCAGCCCAGTTGGTTTAAGCGCAGGCGTTGGTGCTGTTGTGCTCCTGGGTTCGATCCGCCGTGGGAGGAGTGCTTTACACCAGAAATGGTATTAGCTCCGGGCCTAGGGGAGATTAAGGCCCAAGGCCCGAACTCCCCTGGAAATTCAAAAAAAAAAAAAAAAAAAAAAAAAAAAAACAATTACATCGTTGTCTCCAACAATAAGGAGTGTGACAAAACCGGGGACTTTTTTGTTTTTTTTAGTGTCATTTGCTTTTTGTTTTTGTTTTTAATTTTCTTTACTACTAATATGTGGGGCCTATTAATCAATGTTATTTTTCTGATTTTTTGTTTGAAGTGTTATTTAAAAGATAAAAACTGTTGACAAAAAATAATTTAAAAGATAAAAGCTATAAAAAGTGCTATTGAGGATAATTCCCCAATTGCAAACTCATCTTCCTTCTTCAAAAAGGATTAAAGAAAACCCGCAAAGCCTAAACCAACATGATCAATTAATCACCAACTAATCACGAATTGATTTGTGTATCGATGAAGTTAAACCAGACCGGTTTACAGTTTAATGCGAATGTTGAATGTCGCCACCAATTAATATAAATACTTATACAAGTATCAATATTGCTAATATTAGAAAATAATCATCAATATATTACAACATCATTATCGTTTAGACATTTCTTTGAGTTTTTTAAAAATATTTAATATTTAATATATATTTAGTCATTTTCAAAATGACGATAGTAGTACGTTTCTAATAAATTTAACATTGACCATTCATAACATGTATCAGAAGTTATGAATTTGTCAAAGGTTTTCTTCTCTTTTCATTTATTTATTTATTAGAAACTCAGCAAAATACATCCTGATATTTTTAGTTATTACTAGTGCTATCGGTGTTAAAACCAAAATTCAAACCTGAAAATATGGATGTTGTTGTGAGGGAAAAGTATTTCTGTGTGTTTATTCCATAAGCAATGAACCACTTATATATGTGTACAACCAAATATTTGATCTTATCTAAAGATCTAGAAATCCCAAGAATATTCTTAGAAGATAAACATCATAATGGTCATCCACATACATATTTATCTATAACACTCCCCCTTGGATGTCTATTATGATAAAATGGTTTGTAATACGCTTAAGACGTTGCCTCATTAAAAACCTTACTAGGAAAACCCAGTGGGAAAACCCATAGTTAAGGAAAAGAGTGCAACACGTATTACTCCCCCTCATAAGGACATCACTCAAAATCCTTGAAACGACGCAATCCAATAAGATGAACTAACTTCTTGAATGTAGCAGTTGGAAGCGCCTTTGTGAACTGATCGGCCAAATTTTCACTTGAACGAACTTGTAGGACACGAATATCGCCATTCTTCTGCAGATCATGGGTGAAGAAGAATTTTGGTAGAATGTGCTTTGTTCTGTCTCCTTTTATGTATCCGTCTTTGAGTTGTGCTATACATGCAGCATTGTCTTCGTATATCACTATTGGAGCTTCTTTCCCTCCATATATACCACAATCTTCTCGTATATGTTGAATAATGGATCGTAACCATACACACTCACGACTAGCTTCATGGATAGCCAAAATCTCCGCGTGATTAGATGAAGTGGTTGCGATGGTTGCTTCATGGAACGCCAAGAAATAGCGGTACCACCATATGTGAAAACATATCCTGTTTGCGATCTAGCATTGTGGGGATCAGACATGTATCCTTCATCTGCAAAACCAATCAAATCTTCCTTGGATGGGTTAGAAAAGAATAAGCCCATATCTTTTGTACCTTGAAGGTAATGAAGTATATGTTTAATCCCATTCCAGTGTCTACGAGTAGGGCATGAGCTAAATCTTGCCAACAAATTTACTGCAAATGATATGTCTGGTCTTGTATGGCTAGCAAGATACATTAGTGCCCCTATTGCGCTTAAATATGGTACTTCAAGAATTAAGAACCTCCTCATTTTCTTCTCGAGGACAGAAGGGATCTTTATTCACATCAAGAGATCCTACAACCATTGGACTACTCAAAGGATGTGCTTGATCCATTGAAAATCTTTTAAGTACTTCTCTATATATGTCGTTTGATGCACTAAGATTTCATTCTTGAGGTACTCAATTTGTAGTTCCAAACAAAACTTTGTTTTGCCAAGATCTTTCATCTCAAACTCTTTTTTCAAATATTCCATTGTTTGAGAAATCTCTTTGGGAGTTCTAATAATGTTTAGATCATCAATATACACTCCAATTATAACAAATCCTTGGCTAAATCTCTTTATAAAGATGCATGGACTGATGTGATCATTTTTGTAGCCTTCCTTTAATAGATACTCACTAAGGCGATTATACCACATACGCCATGATTGTTTCAGTCCATAAAGAGATCGATTTAACTTTATGCAGTATTGTTCTCGAGAACTAGATCTTGTTGCTTAAACCCTTCTGGGACTTTCATATAAATATCAGTATCTAGTGGACCATATAAATCAAGTTCTTCCTTTATTGCCAGATTAATAAGGAACTTGAAACTAGTTGTGTCTACCACATGAGACTATGTCTTTTCATAATCAGTTGCATATTAATTTTTCTTTGGTGCAACAACTCATTTCTATCCCCTTTATTCTACACATTTTGGTGTATGAAGTACTAGTCCAAATACTTCTCTCTTTCACGAGAATTTTTATTTTTGTCTATTATTTCTTTTTGATTTGGCCAATCATTTCTTTGTGTACACTTTTCAATAGAATTTGTTTCATGATCCTCTTTCTCATTCATCATATCAACTGCTACTTTGTATTCATAAATATCATCGACGTCGATTTTCTTATCGGTTCCATTATATTTCGTACATGACAAAACTTATTGAGATCTCTCCATTGTCTCAGGTACCTGAATTTCTTTCATTCATGTTTAACATCTCTTCTGGAGATCATTCAAAAACTTTATTTCCTCTTGACCATTGTTAATTTATGCTCCTTTTCATTTACGAGGATTATTATCTTTGGAACCAATATATCTACAACGCTTCAGGCGTAACTAGCAGTTTGATATTGTTCTTCTAGAACAACAATTATTTTTGGAGCATTTACAGCTGGTATATGTGACTTAATCACTCTATTTGTGGGTCAGTAAATGTGTCTGGCAAATGCTTTACTAAGCTCTTATTGAATTATCTTTTGGACTTCTTTTTGACATTCTCTTGAGTTTGAGGATCAATGATAATGCATATAAACTTACTTACTTTTCCAGCTGTTTATTTTCTCCCCTTTATGTTGGAAATACTTTTTCACTTTTGACATTCATAACGAGCCTTACTTATATTCTTCAGGAATTGCTCTAGATTCTTAAGTATCAGTGGAGATTCATATCCAACATATATTTCCAACCTCATTTGAAAACCCATCTTAATTAAAACTTTGTGGTGGAGTAATTGAGATGTATATTGCACATCCAACATTCTTAGATGAAATGGTTGGTTTCTGACCTAATACCAACGTGGGGAGGACTAATGATTTCTTATTGGCTTGATGCAAACTATTGTTGCTTTAAGTGCTTAACACTTATCCCAGTGAATTTTCCATAGTCGTCAAAGATTTTAAGAAGTGAATTCACCAATATTATAAAGATGCATGGTAGGTGATCAGTCCACCAACATCTCATTTATTTATGCCAATAACTTCTTTTGGCTGGTGAAAACTGTATTACTCTTTTATCTTGAAAGCAAGCAACATATGTCAAATCCTTTCAATGAATTTTCTGGTTCTTCAGTGACTATTCCAAATAAATTTTAAAATATCTTTTTTTTTTTTTTTTTTGCATCATTACTGAACCAAAATGGTCTAAATGGTTCATGCCAAGTATTTTGTAAACTTCTGGTTTACTATATATTTATCTCCATTACACTAATCTTTGTGTAGTACAATTTATAAAAGGATGTATATACTCTCTAAATTACTTTTAGAACCTTAAGAATACTTGTGGTTGAAATGAATTTAACATTTTTTTCTTACTGTCTCAGAATTATTTGTCTCAAAATTTCATGGACTTACTTTAAGAAAGATTCATCAATCTCAGTTTAGTTAGAAAACCTTCTAGATGTTTCACTTATTATAAAATATGAGATTCTATAACTCTTCCCCTCAAGATGATAACACTACAAGTTTATCAATCTTGAATGAATCTCATTTTTAAATCAATAATATACCCTATTATGGTCATGTATTCTTTCTTAGATCCTTCTTACTTTTGAGACTTATGAAGATACATCAATATTTATGTACTCTTCTGAAGTATTTATGTACTTTCTCTATATTTAGAGAAGTATTTATGTACTCTTCTGGAGTATTAACATACATTCTCTTCTTGAACATTATATAAATTTTATTACCTTGTAAGGTATTCACAATAATTTTCTTTCATCTTTAGATGAATGAATATCTTCACTTTGTTACCATCTTTATTTTCTTAATTCCAAGTGAGAACATGATTTCTAAAAAGAAATTCTTTGGTCTTGACCTTAATCATATAACCATATTTATATTCACATTTACATCTACAATCACTTTTACTATCATTTTCTTGACCACTCCTATTTGTGTGGATTTTCTTTCTCAATATAAAATATCACATTCTCTTCAAGAGAATATATCTAATCCACTAGACGTGATTTATCATCTTACATCAATAGCTCATTGTTCTTCTTAATCTCAAGGAGATAAAATATAATTATAAACTTCTTAAGCTCATTTCTCAAGCATGTGTATGCTAGCATGTGTATGCTGAACAACATTATTTATGTAAAAATATGTATTCTTGAATATCTTTGCATCATTGATATTCTCTTCAAGAATATTTTACTTTTAAACTTAGCATCAAACATAGTTGAGCTTTATTTACAAACTATAGGTCTTGTAATATTTAGATGCAAACACACATAATAAGCTTTAGCTTTTAGGTAATCACATTCACATGATTATACATCTTTTTTTTTTTTTTTTTTTTTTTGGATTGTTTTCCAAAATTTATAGATCTTTTACGGTCAAACCTTAAACTTAAAATCTTCATATATATAATGGTAATGAAACATAATAATAAAATTATTTAAATTATAGAGACATGTATCGTCATGAATGTCAATTTATATTAGGAAATAAATAATACTTCTATAATAATCATTATGTGTATTAATTTCCTATTTTCATACTATTTAATAAGGTATTAGTTTAAAATAATAATAATAATAATATATTAAATAAATTTAATATTGTATTAACTTCCATGTAGATTATTTTATCTAATTAAGTTTTAATTAAAGTTTTAAATAAAACATAAATAAAAGACTTATCTTAATAAGAATAAGTGCATCGTTGGAGATTAGACACGTCGATGATAACTGAAAAGATTTTATACTTCTCGGCTTCTCCATGTAAAATATCTTCTTTTTTTTTTTTTTTACATAACATATATCACCTATAATTTTAAAGATTTTGCTCATGAAAGCATGGTCATTATGTTAGTAGACATAAATAATAACAAGCAATGATGCATCGATAATATTATATGCAAAAACAATATTGTGTACATTCATATAGTTAATAGAATATTACATGCATAAAAATGAAACTTAAAACCAACAAAAATTAATTGTGAACCCACAAACAATTTCTTATAAGTATAACAATTTAATCGTTGAATGATGTGCATGTTAAAAATATATTAGTTCTCTTCTAAAGACCGACAACTATAGAAACATTCCACAAACAATAAAGTATGTGTTTGCAAACATATATACGATATTAATTATCCATCAATGATTATGATCATATGACAATAATTTAACTAAAGCCTAAAGCTTACAATGTTCGGTACAGAATTTATATATGATAAAGCATCTATTTACATGCATATATGTGATGTTAATTACCCAACAACATCAATAAATTCTTCATAAAATATTTATTTAGTTATGCACTAAAGCCTAAACTTGGACTATATGCATACATGTCACAACAACAGATTTTTGATTAAATAAATCAAACTTAAAAAAAAAAAAACTTATATAGCTATGTGTTGGTCTGTTCATATATTACTCAGACATATACACACTTAAATTTGTTATTCTTAATATATATCTTTTCCGGTGAAGTTAAAGCAATATATTATAAACATTATTTGATTCTGACGAAACATGATCTTTTCGAACACAAAGTGGACCGATTTTAACCAAACTAAAGCATATAAGGATCGAATTAGGGAATGTTCATGTTAATTTTTGAATGACCAATAATAAATAGTACGCGAATTTAAAATCATAAATGAATCAATTATAAAGTAATGAGATCACTTATCTTGATTATGTTGGTGTTCGGTGATCGAAGATGAGTTAGACATCACTGGCTAGATTTGGAGACGAAACAAAGTCACGATGTCAAAAACGCCATAGAATCATATTACAATGATTAGTTTTTCTTTAGGGGTTATGATAACGTTTTTGTTCGATATGTTTTTAGGTGTAGAGTTTCGTGCTGATAACGTGTTGTGAGGGAAAAGTATTTCTGTGTGTTTATTCCATAAGCAATGAACCACTTATATATGTGTACAACTAAATATTTGATCTTATCTAAAGATCTAGAAATCCCAAGAATATTCTTAGAAGATAAACATCATAATGGTCATCCACATACATATTTATCTATAACAGATGTATGAATTTAATCTATTAATTAGAGTCTTATTTTTATCTATTGATAAAAAGTTGTCATTTAACTTGTAGACCTAATGCCCAAATCATTAATAATTAAGTAAAATGTAATCTATTAATTTATAATGTTATTATATAAAAGAAATTATCCTATGTATTGTTTACACTTTGTGCTAATACCTTCTTCTTCATTGCCTAAGTGTTTCATTAAATTTAGTTTAGTGATAAGAAAATGTTGAGTAATCACTCTAATATTGCCCATTCCATTTGCATTCGATATCTTATGTTTGACAATTTGAAATGACAAAACATAACCAAAAATACGTATGCATTTCAAATTAAATTAGAGTTATACATTTAAGTTACCGTAAAAAATTAAATATATGATTTATATTTTACATATTATATATTGTGTAACTTTATAATCGACATTTTATATGATAAAAACTAGAAAGTGCAATCAAAATTTAAAAATTTACCTACAATATTTTATGGTTTTGTCCCTTTATCAACTTTGAAATACTCTTTAGCAACACCATTCTCTAATTCACTAAAATCAAGCCTGATATGTTCTTCAATGTGGAAATCAAAATTCGCACTGTCAAGTTCAGTTTTGCTGTGTATTTCATGTCCTTTGACTCTCTATCTTGGTGTTCCTTATATACTCCTCCTAAGGCGGTTACCTCTTCTGCCCCGATCCGTGTTGATCGCTTCGCGGAAATATTCCATTTTCTTCGATCTTCAAGATTTTCCTTTGAAACTTCACATTTATCTTCCGGTCTTGTCATTTATCTTCTCCTCCGAATAATAGATAAACCGTCATAGTATCCTTGGGCTCAATCCCATCTAAAACTGTAAGTGGGATCTTAGCGGCGTTTTAGACTTTTTCGGACCGTTTTTTTACTTAAACATTTTTACGATCTTTTTGAGAGAAAACCTTCGGTACCACGTCGTTTTTCTAATAGTTTAAATTACTCGTGTAGTTGAGGTAACTTTGGTGTTAAGTAAATGTTGCCGTTTTATACGAACCATTTGAATTCATACAAGAAAATAATTCTTTACGGTTTTTATCGTAAAGTTTCAACGGTAATTCCAATATAGACGAAACAAAGACACAGTGTGATCAAAGTTCATAAGAGGTATTGACTGGAACCGAGACGTGTAGTGCTGATCTAACTCGCCAGATGGGGAGATAGACGTGGTCGATCCAGGTCGTCATTAGGTGAGTTGGTCGAGCAATCCCAACTCGCCTGATGGTGATTTGGACAGTTATAGTCGAACTCGCCATCAGGTGAGTTGGTCGACCAGTCCCATTTCGCTTGATGGCGAGTTGTGCGAGCAGTCCCAAATCGCCTGATGGTTAGTTGGACGGAGACCCTCCAACTCGCCATCAGGCGAGTTGAGTGAGCTGCTCCATCTCTCCTGATTGCGAGTTGGGCTTGGTCCGTTCAACTTGCCATCGGGAAGGTTGGACACGGTTTTTTCGGTTGTTCTGTTGCTTGATTGTCCTTTCCAATAACTTGACGTCCAATCCTTTTTGAATTTGAACAAGGTTCTAGTTGTGGTTTCCCGCGCTTTTTGTTTTTCAAATGTTTTTCGGGAATTTTCAGCTATTGATTTCGTCGTCACTGATTTTGACCCCAACATTCGACAATCCAAAACTCTATTTTGTCAACAGATTCATAATCCACATGATCATATAATCTTTCTATTTTTGAAGAACTAAAAACTTAACTTCTTAATTAGAATATAAAACAGCTTCTACTAACTTAATTGACAATATGTAAGAAAAATAACAAAAGTTATGTATTGGTTCAAACGGTAGCCGAGTTCCAGATTTTAATAAAAAAAAAATTTGGGTTTTATCGGGTTTTTAAATAATGTTTTTTTTCCTAAACTCCAAACAGAAATACATATCATGTCGGCAAATTTTTCGGTTTGACCGCAGGTTCGGATCGGGTTTCAAAACAACGCTTACACCTTTACATATCACGTAATTATGGGTATGTCATTTATGATTTTAAAATAACTTGGAAAGGTAAATGCATTTAGATAAATGTTAATTACACCCACTACCAAAAACTTGCTAGAACTTAGCCAAAAATGGGTACATTAAATTTTTTTTTAACTGATAATTTCATAATAGTTATTTATCATTTAAATACTAAATTTATTTAAAATAAAAATTTAAGTTCATATATATATATTATTTAGTTTCCATTCAATTTTGTGGATATATATCTAGTTTTTTTTTTGTTACCATGCTCTAAAAAATTATTCGGATTTTACTATATTTTGATATGAAATCACTTTAAAACCATTTCAGTTTTGGTCAAGTTCATGTATCCGTTTGAGTTAATTTTTAAAATATAAAGTTCAAGTCTGAAAATTCAGGTCGGTTCTTATACGTCGATTATAATATTTTATATATTTTTTGCTATATAATATTAATCAATAAAGATAAATTCAAAATATTTAGACAACTATGTTTAGTATTAAAATCATAAATGACATACCCATAATTACCTGATGGTTTTCAAACTCTCTTTCTAGCATTAGTTATTTACAAATAACTTACAAATCCATTTAAAATGAAATAACAAATGAAGATAGAACTTAGCCAAAAAAATAATAAATGAATATAGACAATAAATGAAATATACAGAAAACACAATATTTACTGTACAAAACGTGGACTTCTATTAGTCCGCTGGGTACTTGGTGAGGGATTACAAAAATGTGGTCTAAGGGTCCAAATGATGACGGCGAATTTGGTAATATAAACAGAGCAGAATTAAAATGCGGTATGATTTAACAATGGTTTATGCGGTTTCCGTGATAAGTACGGTTTTGATTGAAAAAACAGTGAGTTTTGATAGAAAAAATAATGCAGCTTTGATAGAAAACTAGTGTGGTTTTGACATAAAATAATATAAATTTAATATAATTATGAAATATTTTAGTGATTATGTTATAATATATTTTTATAATTCCAAATATTATTATTTATTTGTAATAAAAAATTATTTATATATATAGAGATTTTTTTTATAATTTTAACTACTAAAGTTTTTGAAATAAATTTATAAAAATGTATCTCAAATAAAATATTAAATAAAAAAAATACAATGGTACTATCATTTGAGAACAAGTTTAAATGAAAACATTATAATTTGATTGGCTCACCATTTCACAATGGTGACTCATTAATTTCACAACAGTGACATAACATTAATCATTAATCTTCTCTAATTCTTTTTTATTTTAGTATGATTACCTTTCCTAAACCGTTTTTAATTACCGCTTTAAATCATTCTCGGTTACACAAAACTGAATAATATGTGGATCCATTGTGAAACATATATGTTTATGTTAAATTTAAACATGTTTATGTTTTGGGACAATTTACATTTATGTTATTTAGGGTTTAGGATTTAGAGTAAAGTGATGGTTATACAAAACTACATTATATGTGATCCCATTTTTAAACTTACATTTTATGTTAAATATAATTAGGTTTATGTTTTTTTGACCAAAATTCATTTTATGTTGTTTAAGGTTTATGGTTTAAATTTTAGGGATTCGTATTCCATATGGTTAGGTTTTAATATTTAGTATATATATATATATATGATGTTCCATGCGAGATGTAAATTATGTCGTCTAGATATTTTTAATTATGGTCTTTGGTTGACTAATAACACGTATAATTTGATTTTTTTTTGATATTGTTTCCATAAATTAGCTGATTAAATATTTTAAAGAAGAAAATTCGGCACATAATAAATGTTATACATGAATATGACTATAATATATTTGAATGTTTCGTTAAATTTAATTTAAAATTATTAATTGATTTTTCTCAAAGAAGTTTCATCTTCTAAACATTTCTTATATAACGAATCGAGGTCCCTTCCAATAGAGTACATTTTTAAAATTACCATCTACATATGCATTTGTATAGTATTCTTTCTACATAATTAATCAAAATCTCTTCCTAACTACTATTTGTTATTTTATGTTCTTCATTTATGTACTAATCATTTATATTTAATGCAGCTGAGTCTTCATTTTCTGAATACCAAACAAGTGAGAAAACAATGTATAATAAGTGACTTATTTGGTAATGTTGAATAATCATTATTCAATTAATTGTTTTTTTAATATCTATATGTTTAATCTTGATATTTTTGATCTATACTCAATGATTCCTTACTAACACACATGAAGCTTAACTACGCTTAATACGAATCGAGTGAGAAACCAATGGATAATGAAATTATTACCTTTGTCTTTGAATGTATTTCCCTTAATATTGATCTATCATCATTCTGGCGATTGTCGTATTTTACATATTTATTTGAGAACATGCTTATGTATACTGAATCGATATATATATATATATATATATTCCTAGTTAGTCTCTTTATTTGTATGTTCTCTATTCCTTTACTAATCATCCATATTTGATGCAGATGAAACTTGACTACACTCGATACAAAATAATAGAGACGACTTCTTAACAGAGTACATTGTAACCATTTATATACTTATATTTTTTGTATACTGAATCGATATCCCTTGATAATAACTCTTTTTATTTGTATTCTCTTCATTCATTCACTAATCATTTTGGTATAATGTAGATAAATGTTAACTACACCCACTACCAAAAAATTGCAAAGGTAAATGAAAATGAAGTCAATACTTTAGCCATCTTATATATTTCTCTTGCATTTGATCATATTTCCTTCATGAATCTTTAATAGTCATGTTTGTATAATCTTGCAGAAGCAAATGAAGCACAATGTCGGTATACAAGTACCTTCAAAAATGGGAGAATTGCCAAGTGTGACTCAAAACTTGGAGTCAAACCCAAAAGAATACCCAAACTTGGGTCAAAGGCAAAAGTAACTTAAAAGGCTATTGAAATTACAACTATCCCCTTGTGAACAAACAAAAAAACGGAATTTTTTTTTACGTTTCTAACCCTCGCAAGTCGTCTGTTCAGACGACTTGAAAATAAGTCGTCTGGACAGATTCTTAACAGAGTACATTTTAACCATTTATATACTTATATTTTTTGTATACTGAATCGATATCCCTTGATAATTACTCTTTTTATTTGTATTCTCTTCATTCATTCACTAATCATTTTGGTATAATGTAGATAAATGTTAACTACACCCACTACCAAAAAATTGCAAAGGTAAATGAAAATGAAGTCAATACTTTAGCCATCTTATATATTTCTCTTGCATTTGATCATATTTCCTTCATGAATCTTTAATAGTCATGTTTGTATAATCTTGCAGAAGCAAATGAAGCACAATGTCGGTATACAAGTACCTTCAAAAATGGGAGAATTGCCAAGTGTGACTCAAAACTTGGAGTCAAACCCAAAAGAATACCCAAACTTGGGTCAAAGACAAAAGTAACTTAAAAGGCTATTGAAATTACAACTATCCCCTTGTGAACAAACAAAAAAATGGAATTTTTTTACGTTTCTAACCCTCGCAAGTCGTCTGTTCAGACGACTTGAAAATAAGTTGTCCAGACGACTTAACTGAAAGTCGTCTGGACAGTTATTCTTAAACATAATTTAAAATTTTTGTAAAAAATATTTAGATAAGTGAAAAATGGGAATTATGTAATTAACATATGTCTTAAGAGATATAAATTAAGATATAACAAATTTCAATTGTTTTCAGCATAGATGAGTGAAAGTAGTGAGTCATGATATTCTTTAGTTTATGTTTCATCAACATATGTTGTATTATTGTATGTGTTCTTAGGGTTAGATTTTGGAAAGCATTAAAACCGTTTTTGAAAAATTTAAAAATTACCTAAGCGTGTTCATTTCTGTGTATAGTAAACACTATTGAAGTATAATTTGATTTTATAACGTGGTTAGTTAGTTAATTTAGTCATTTTAGTTTAGGGGTTCATTTTAGGGTCTGGGACGACTTAATATTTAGTCGTCAGTAAACGGACGACTAAATATTAAGTCGTCTGATGTACATTATCCGCCAGACGACTTATTTGTAAGTCGTCTAAACCGGACCAAACTTTAAATTTTACCAATGTACTTTTAAATCTAACCGGATTATTTACCCAATATATAAGGTGATTTTTTTTTGTTCATTTTTCGCAAAATTCAGAAACCCTAACAGTTCTCTCTCAAAGACGATATCAAAAGCGATTTCGAATTCCCACTATTTCCGAACAAACCATCGTTCTCAACGTCGGCTATCTATCTCACTTCATTCTCACCGCCGCTTCCTCTAAACACTAGCGCCGCCGCTTCTTCTAAACCCTAGCGCCACCGCTCCTCTAAACCCTAGCGCTGCCGCTTCCACTATTTCTGAACAAACCGTCGCCCTCACCACCATGCTCACCAACGTTCTCACCGCCGCTTACTGTAAACCCTAGCGCCGTTTAACATAAAACGTTGTCTCTATCAATTTATTCATTCTCACCGTTTCACGTTTATTTTTTCAGATCTATAACCGCAATGACGAGTACTCCTTCTGCGACTAATCAGGTCCGCTTTAAATTTTTCTACTGGAAGACTTGTAATTTAAGTCGTCTGGAAAGTCTTCCAACTGGACGACTTAGTAGACGACTTAAATATAAGTCGTCCAGCAGGAAGACTTTCCAGATGACTTAATTATAAGTCATCTACTAAGTCGTCTGGAGTTACAATTAAGGCGTGATTGATTTAGCTTGTGTTCTGACTTCTATGTGAGTTCCTGTGAATGAAAGTTGAAAGCTTTGTTTTGATTTAGCTTGTGTTGTGACTTTTCTGTGTGTTCTTGTTAGATTTAGCTTGTTTAGCTTATCTCTATTGTTGTCTTTGATTATTTTGCAGACAAAAAGGATGGATATTTCAGAACTCCCCCGTAGGTTATACACATTAGAGGAAGAGCCAGAAGCCCAAAATAGCATTACGTATCATACAGATAATAGCAAGTTGCATACTGCTCTTAGGGAAGCTCTTACTGATGACGAATTTGAAGAGCTCAAGGAGTCGAGTTTGGGAGTTTTCATCAAGTTCAAGGAGCAGGGATTTGGTTGGGCTTCAAGGCTGGTTCACTACATGCTCAGTTTCCAGCTGGACATTAAGAAGAAGTATGAGATGTGGTCTCTCGTTGGTCCAGAACCTTTGAGGTTTTCACTGTTAGAGTTTGAAAACCTCACTGGTCTAAACTGCGATTACATCGAGGACCTTGAGAGACCAAAATGTGAAGTTACCAAAGAGATGGTTTCTTTCTGGGGGATGCTGGGAGTTCATCTGGAAGCTGGGCCAACTACTGATCAGATAATAACAACACTGAAGAGATGCGAGGATTGGTCCCTGGAAGATCGCAAGCGGCTCGCGTACCTTTCCATCTTCACTGGATTCATTGAAGGGAGAAAGTTTTCAACCGCTACACGATCTAGTCTTGCAAGGCTAGTGATGGATTTAGAACGGTTTGAGAATTATCCATGGGGGAGAGTCGCGTTTAAGGTGCTGATGGACTCTTTGTGGAACAAAGATATTACTGGCTGTTACATCGTGGATGGGTTTATACAAGTTCTTCAGGTCTGGGTGTACACAGCTATGCCGGAATTGGGTGCTAGTATTGGTGTTCCCAGAGAAAACAGTCCGTCTCCACCGATACTAGCTTACGAGGGCAGCAGAGGCCGCAGATCAATGAAAGCTGCTATCTTGAGACAAGTATTTACTTCAATCCAAAAGACTGCGCAGACGACTTATATTAAAGTCGTCTGGAAAGTCTTCCAGCTGGACGACTTAGTAGACGACTTATTATAAGTCGTCTGGAAGGTCGTCCAGCTGGACGACTTACCGGACGACTTAATTAAGTCGTCTGGAAAGTCTTCCAGCTGGACGACTTAGTAGACGACTTATTATAAGTCGTCTGGAAGGTCGTCCAGCTGGACGACTTACCAGACGACTTATAATTAAGTCGTCTATTTAGTTTTTTTTTCAAATATCTAACTCGATTCTTCTATTTACTGCAGACCCGCGTGATCAACTTTGTTGAGAAGGACATTAGTGAAATGTGGCCAAAATGGGACTCTGAGGTTGAGGACCTGCCCGCGGAGAACATCATTAAAGTCATGTATGATCGGAGACCGTGGAAGTGGACCATGGATTGCTGGGAAGTCACTGGTACTAAGGTCTATACAAAACCTAAGGTTGTGACTCCATCGAAGAAAGCCAAAGAGATGGTTGTGGTGGAGGAGGAGGAAGACAATCCAAGACCTCTGAAGAAAGCTCGTAAAGGGGCTCCTAAAGAGGCTCCTAAAGAGGCTAGTGAAGAGGCTAGTGGGATGACCAGAGAGGAGATGGCAAATATGTTCAAGGACGTAGTTGAATGCATGAAACATGGGTTTAAGAAGTGCCTCAAGGAGATTAGGAAGTTGTCCGATAGGGTGGAAGCTGTGGAGAAGATGGTTGGTGTCACCAAAGAATTCGGGGTTAGTAACAAACAGACTTCCCCTGAAGCCAAAGAATCCGGGGTTAGTAACAAACAGACTACCCCTCAAGCCAAACAAACCGGGGTTAGTAACAAACAGACAACCCCTCAAGCCAAACAGACTACACCTCTAACCAAACAGACAACCCCTCAAGCCAAACAGACTACACCTCTAGCCAAACAGACTACACCTCTAGCCAAACAGACTACTCCTCAAGCGAAACAGACTACCCCTCGAGCCAAACAGACTACCCCTCAAGCCAAACAATCCGAGGTTAGTAACAAATCCTCTCCCAACAAGAATTAAGTCGTCCAGGGTTAACTAGTTGTCCAGACGACTTAATTTTAAGTCGTTCAGAAGACTTACTGATAAGTTACTGATAAGTCGTCTGGACGACTTACATTTAAGTCGTCCATGGTCAACTAGTCGTCCAGACAACTTATATTTAAGTCGTCCAGGGTTAACTAGTTGTCCAGACGACTTAATTTCGTTCAGAAGACTTACTGATAAGTTACTGATAAGTCGTCTGGACGACTTACATTTAAGTCGTCCATGGTCAACTAGTCGTCCAGACAACTTATATTTAAGTCGTCCAGGGTTAACTAGTGTGCTATTTATATTGCAGAGAGAAATTCGCGATGAGGCGAACTCGGGAAAGAAGAGCTTGCCGGAGGATAAAGCAGATGGTGTCTCCTCCAAAGAGATTGTTGCTGTCACTTCCACTGACCAACCGAGCGTCGCTTCCACCGATCAACAACCGAGCGTAGTATCAAGCGTTCCAGTTCCACAATCAAGCGTTCCAGTTTCAGAACCGAGCCTGGTTGTATTGGACAAAACAGCTCCCACTGCTTCGGACTTTGAGCTGGCGGGTGCTAGATACAGAGAGAAGTTGGATGCTTCTGTGCGTGCAAGGAGTGAACGAGCGAAGAAACCTGCTCCCACGCAGATATCTCCTTATACGGCAGAGAAAAAGAAAGATAAAGTGGCAGCCTATAATCCATTTCCCCCACTAAACAGACCTAAGTTGAAGGAACTCGCTGATTGGTTGAAAACTGATCCGTAAGTGATTGCTTTACCCATAATAGCTTGATTTAGTCTACCAAAACTGATTGCTTTTTTGTTTGCAGTCATTATTTCACTAAGCAGGATGACAAACCACGTACATCACCAACTTGGTGGTATCACATCCTCCGGACAGCCAAAGCATGGCTGGAAGACTGCGTAAGTCTTCTGCTTATCTTGTATCTTTGTCGTCTGGACTTAAATATAGGTCGTCTGGAAAGTCGTCTACAAAGTCGTCCAAGTAGATGACTTATCAGTAAGTCATCCAAGTAGATGACTTATATTTACCAGACGACTTATATAAGTCGTCTGGTATCTTCTAACTTGTATTATTTTATATGCAGCATATAGATGCTTGGATTAATTTGCTGAGGCAGAGGTATCAGGAGAACCCACAAGCTTTCAGGAGCGAGCGAATGTGCTTCCTGGATCACAACTTTTCCCAGACTTGGAGAGAACACTATCCGATATTCAAATTATCGGAACCCGATCACAGAGGTTTAGGAAGAATTCTACCTGGTGGGGCGTGGAATTATTGTGACGAATCAGTACAATCATTTTGCCAATAAAAAAAGGTGTGGGGGAGGACATTGATGATATCTATGCGCCAGTGAACTTGAACAACACTCATTGGGTTGCTATTTGGATATTGATCCCTAAGAGGTACATAGTCGTCTGGGACAACATACCTTCAGCTACGGCAGCAAAAGCATGGGATGAGGTAATGCAGCTTTTTCTCGAGATGGTCCCTTATCTGCTTGTTGAGTGCGCTGCCACCGACGAAATACGGGTCACATACGGGTTGGAGCCATACACATATGAGAGACAGGTTAATGTACCCACGGCCAACAATGGTAATTGTGGCGTGTACGCTCTAAAGTACATTGAATGTCATGCTCTTGGGGTCCCCTTTAACGAAAGAGACTTTGCTAGGTCCAACGCGAAGAATATGAGGGATAAGATGGCGGTGGATATATTTACGGAGCTTCATGATCAGCATTTGAAAGAAAACCAGGATGGTGATAAGTTCGTGGGCATGTATGATTAGATTTGTATTTGTTTTTGAACTTGATTTTGTAACGATTTGTATTTGTATTTGAACTCCTCTTTATATTTGAACTCCTCTTTATATTTGAACTCCTCTTTATATAAGTCGTCTGGAAGGTTTTCCAGCTGGACGACTTACAGTTAAGTCGTCTGGAAGGTTTTCCAGCTGGACGACTTACAGTTAAGTCGTCTGGAAGGTCTTTTAGATGAACGACTTTTAGTAGAAGGTCGTCTAAATTTTATAAAACACACTGGACGACTTAGTAGAAGGTCGTCTAAAAATAAAATACGCTGGAGGACTTAGTAGAAGGTCTTCTGGATGACTTACTTGAAGGTTGTCTGGTAGACGAAACACTGGACGACTTATATATAAGTCGTCTGGACGGGTAATAAAGACTGGACGACTTAAATCTAGGTCGTCTGGACGACTAGTCAACTGGTTGTGTACATTTTTGTTTCGTATGGCCAGTTTTCTTGCAGTTTGAGCATCTATAAGCCCTGTGTTTCTTCCTGGGTTTGTGTCCTCTCATCCTAGATAGCTCCAACCAAGATTGCCATCTTGATTTCTTCTGTCTCCCCGGACCACGCTTTACGTCTGGAGGAAAGCATTCTCGTTCCTCAATATGTTGTGACACGATAGGATATATATTCTCTGAGTATCCTGCATACAAATAATTCTTTGAGTACACTGGACATACAAGTGTGGAGATATGCAAACCAACATGTGTTCCAGCAGCTATAGCATGAGAGCAAGGTATTTTCTCCACTGCATAGACACCACAATCACACTTTGCATGTTCCAAATCAACCACACAGTTCATTTTGCCACCTTTCACAAAGAATCGTCATCCATCAATTGGGTTGGACCGTCATCATATCCGCTATCTCTTTTCGAACAGCAAGCAAGTATTCAACACCCCGGCTATGTTGAGTTGTGAGACTCAAAGCATCTTGTCTCCTTTTCCAATACTATTTTCCTAACTTCTCCCTTATGAACTTCAGCAGGAACGGAATCGGAAATCCTCTTGCTCGCTTCAGTGCGAAATTAATAGATTCAGCGATGTTGCTTGTTTTTATGTTGTACATGTTCCCCTTACAATAAACCCTTGACCATAGGCTGGCGTCGATATTCTCCAAATACGTTGCAAGTTCCGGGTTTGCACTCCGTATCTCAGCCATGTACCGGTCAAAATCGTAAACCGTGTGAGCATAAGCAGCCCCTTTCACCAAGTACAAGAGATGTTTCCCTTTAAACTTTTTGACAATGTTATCTTGAAGGTGATAATAACATATTCCTCGGGTTGCCCAAGGAAACACCTTATCACACGCACTTTTAATGGCTGCGTGCCGGTCGGAGACTATCACCAGAGGCTTGTCATGAGATATACAACTAGCCAATTTTGTGAAAAGCCATTCCCAAGAAGGATCATCTTCAGCATCCATGATCCCAAAAGCCAATGGGAATATCTGAAAATTCCCATCTTGTGCGGCTGCAACTAACATAACACCTCCATACTTTCCACTTAGGTGAGTTCCATCCACCACAATGACCCTTCTCTGATACTTAAAACCTTTGATAGAAGCTCGAAAAGAGAGAAATAGATACTTAAATCTTTTCATAGAATCAAGTTCTATAGCCGTGATAGAATCAGGATTTGCAATGGAGATTTGCTCGAGATATGATGGCAGACGCGAATACCCTTCTTCTGCTGATCCTCTCACCAATGTTTGTGCATATAACAGTGCTCTGTATGAAGTGGTGTAATCAAGCGCCATGCCAAACATGTTCCTCATTGCATCAGTGATATGCTGCGGAGTTATCCCATCAATGATTCCAACACGATCAATGAAAAGACTACCAACATACTTCAGAGTACAGTGTCTCCGCTGAGCGATTCGGTCTCCCACTGAGCATAAATGTTTTTCCACATACTTTGTTACCCAAAACGTGTTTGTCCCATGTTTCACACTCGCTCTGATCTTCCATCCACAACCGCTAACCCGACATGTTGCCACAAGGAGAGTTTTCGTTGATTTGTATATTTTGAAAGAAAACCTACCCCTCACTGCTGCCAACCGCAGCTCTGAAAGCAGTGCATCTTCAATATCATTTGTCTTACCATATGTCTTTTCGATTTCTTCAAAACAAATATTATCATCATCTTCCTCGTCCTCATCTTGAACCTTTCCATAAACACTATAATCCCCACCATTCTGATCCGTTTCACCAACAATAGAGTTATCAGCATCCTCCTCCCCATTTTCCTCCTCCCCATCTTGATTTTCATCTTCAACAAACTCATTATCACCAACATCTTCAAAACATTCATTAGCTTCATCATTATCACAAACATCTTCTTCCCATTCACCAGCTTCATCATTATCACCAACATCTTCAAACCATTCACCAGCTTCTTCCCTTTTCTCTGAAACCGTTTCCACCTTGCTGCGGCTTGATACACAAAGACATACTCTATGCGTTTTGAGTATCTCGAACAAGTTTCGAACTTGTCTATCACTTGTAACATGAATGGGAGGACTGCCTGGAGACATCATCATTTCTGCTGGTAATGAGTAGCTAATCTCCGCAGTCACTGTTCTCATGTCCAGGTTATAATCTTCTTGAGCCATTGCAACAAGTTCAGCATGTGTTGAATCTTTATTCAATAAAAACAATCTTGCTCCTTTGAGATCATCAACCACAAAATCCCAACGGCAATCTTTCAACAACCATTCTCCATACACTACATGTAACTGACGAATCATCTGCAAATATTCAAAATAAAACACATTAGTAAACATAGAGAAAATGAAGAAGTTCACTAAACATTGCCGCAGACGACATAGAAGTAAGTCGTCCAGAAGACTTAAAGGTAAGTCGTCTAAAGAGGTCACTTTTGCAATTGAAAATTAAATGGGACTGCTTAATTCTAAGTCGTCCGGCTTTGTTTGTTAAAAAAAAAACTCCAAACGACTTGTATATAAGTTGTCTACAAAAAACGGGCTAGTTTTGCATTTGACCGAATCGTGTCAGATCTTTGACTATTGCTGGACAACTTATAATTCAGTCGTCTCTGGGAAAGTTAAAATTTCAATATTTTATTCAAACTAGACGACTTAAACGTAAGTCGTCCTAGGTTAGTTTTGTAATTGAAAAATAAAACTTGAAATTTAACTTTCTCCAGACGACTTAATTGAAAGTCGTCCAGCCAGACGACTTAATTTAAGGTCGTCCGGGTTAAGCAAGGTTTGACCAAAAAACTTGGGAAAATTTCTGGACGACTTTGCTTTCCCGGACGACTTTAAATTAAGTCTTCTGCCTTGACGACTTTCAATTATGTCGTCTGGTAAAATTTAAATTTAAATTTTATTTTTCAATTACAAAACTAACCTAAGACGACTTAGACGTAAGTCGTCTAGTTTAATAAAATATTGAAATTTTAACTTTCCCAGAGACGACTGAATTTTAAGTCGTCCAGAAATAGTCAAAGATCTGACACGATTCGGTCAAATGCAAAACTAGCCCTTTTTCGTAGACAACTTATATATAAGTCGTCTGGAGTTTTTTTTTTAACAAACAAAGCCGGACGACTTAGATTAAGTCTTTCGTTTTGACCAGAAGACTTATCAGTAAGTCTTCTACATACAGATGACTTACGAGTAAGTCTTCTACGCGAACAGATCTTGAAAAAAAATCAAATTCGTACCTTAAACTAGGTGAGATGACTTCGTTTGCACACATGGTCTTCTCCAACCACAAGAACCTCAAACGAAAGCAACCGTAAGTCAAAACGAACGAAATATGGCTTTGTCAACCATAAAATATTTTGAATCAAAAGTTTGAGTTTTTTGGATGAATATGGAGAGAAAGTGAAAGAAATGGTTGTTTTTAGTTCATAACAATTGAAACAGAGAGAGTGTAAAGAGATTTACGTGCATTAAAGGGCATTAAAAGCTCCAAACAGGTAGTACAAGGTTGTTGAACTATTCATGGTAGTGGCAATATTGTAAATACTTGAAGATGATGAGGTTGAGACAGTAAAGAAGCCATTTTCGAAAAACCAAAAAAAAAAAAGTTAATAGCATTTTCGTAGATAAAATGCAGGTGTGGGGTGAAAATCTCAAAAAAAAATGAGTCAAAAGAAAATGTTAGTTTTCTGTTTGACTCCAAGTTTTGAGTTACTTTTGCAAAAACCCCTTCAAAAATTATTAAATTTATTATATTATTTGTATACTAATGTGTTTGTTATATAATGTAGATTAATGTAAACTATGAAGAAGATCAAATAAACAAAAATCCATATGTTTTAAAATTTTCTAAAGAATCGTATCACCTCATATCTGACAACTTACCCGAAGATGATGATATTCCAAGATTTTCCAGCTTTACATATAGAGTATTGTTATTGAAAATTCCTATGTGACAGCTTATTATATTATTAATGTATATTTTTTCTCATTTTTATTGATCATAATAAATGGCTTTCCAAAGATGGATTGTAATTTACGTTTGTCTTAGTATTATATGTATATATTATTCTCCACTCAAATAATATTAATCATACTTAAACAAGTTATTTTGGAAATGTATACTATGATTTTTTGTTTTGATGTTAAACGATTAAATAGTTTCCCATTGATTATGGTGACCAAATTTGAAAAGAGATACGTAGTTTCTATAGGAAAATGATAATATATACTCACAAATATTTTCTCACCCATACAAAATGTGCATTCAAACAGTAAATTCTCTTTAAATTCATATGATTTATGTAACCGTCACTAAAAACTTGGTGACCAATTTAAAATAAGTTATTTAATTTTTGACTGATAAAAGTAGTTTCCTATTAAATTAGATATTTATTTGTTTAACCGCCTCTAATAATGATTTGAATTCATTTCATATTTTTTGAAGATGATTCTCACTTTAAAAAGAGATATTCACTTTCTACATAATATGATACTATTATAAATCATTGATTAATGTAGTTTCCTATTTAAATTGATACGGTTCTGTAAAAGAAACTTAAAATCGGAAAGCTTATGATCAATATTCTTGGCGACATCATAGCCAATGAAAATCATCCGATAAATATCTTATATTCGTTTAATATAATAAAGTTTTATAATTATTTTGAATCTCTTTTAAATGTACCTTCTAATGGAAGTTTTATTAATTGTACTTTTAATGGAAGTTTTGCTTCCGCTAATTGCCCTACATATTATAATCGATATATCTTCATAAATAATAGAAGCCCTTAGACGTCTAGCGGTATACTATTTTTGCTCTATGTTATTGAATTTCTTTGAAACATTCCCATAAAGTTTTTACTCACTTGCATTGTATTATATTTCTATGATGGTAATTTATATTTTCTTATTACTCATGCAGATGAATCTTATCAATTTTGACTGCCAACCAAATCAGAAAGCAGTTGACAATGATTTTTTTTCAGATTCAGATCCACTACTGCTGGATAAATTTGACGGACAGAATTTGCGGACTTGGCAACGAGAAATGGAATTATATCTATCGCATTTAAGTTGGATGAGTATCTTTGTGAGTATAAACCAGCTAATTTTGTTGGTAACACTGATGTCTTCAGTTTAACAAGTGAGGAGGCGTGGATCCATGGTGATTTTATGTGTAAAGGAGTGATATTATGCTGAATAATCAACCCCTTTATGCATTGTATTCTCAGGAAAAAACTTCCAAGGCGTTGTGGTTATCTTTGGAGAAGAATCACAAGGTAGATTTCATGAGACGACAATATTTTGCAACTCCTAAATTCTTAGATTTCCAAATGGAGGACTCTAAACCTATTGCTAAACAAATTGAGAAATTTCATTCAGTTTTCTATGATTGGAATTCAAAGGGTATTTCGCTTTGCAATACTTTAATTGTAAATTGTTTGATCGAGAAGATTCATGTGAGTTAGATCAATTTCAGGATTCATTTGAGGCGAATTAGAGGTGGGTTAACATCTTTAGATCATATAGTCAGCATGATAAAGTTTGAAGATCTAAACAAGAACCTCATGGAGAATCAATCATGTTCCATTCCACATGGGAACTTCCAAGCCAGCACCAAAAAATGTTCAAAAAACTTGGCTCTAATGATAAAAAAGTCAAAAGGAATTTGTCACAAATGTGGAAAACATTACTATGTTAAATACAATCTAACTTCTATTATGAATTTCCAGTTTGTTTTTATTTCTTTTTTGGTTCCATTTAATCTTTTATTATCTAATAATAATTTCAGTATTTTTTTATTTTTTGTTACTGTTTCATATTTACGACATTATAAACACCAGTGTTTGTTATTTGTAATTGTTTAATATTAACTTCTATTCGATTTTTTGGAAAAGAGTAGGAAATTAAAATCTTATGATATATTAGACGTGACAATAACAAATCAATAACATAAATCAACCATAAAGTATCCTCCCAAACTCTAAATGCTTGTTGATCCCTTACATGTTTTGTATATTAACAGAAAACATAGATTTTGGTATATAATTTATATATTAGACGACTTGATTATATATATGGGTTGAGTGTCAAATCTCTTTTCTAAAAATAAGTCTTATGTATATGTTCCAGTTTGTTACTGTTACTTTTTATTGTCAATAAAGATTGTATTATCTTTTAATAGTTCTATTAATTTTTAATTATTTTTATTGGCTTCATATTTTCAAAATTAAAAATACTAAATAATATTACTGGGAATTCAATTTTTTGGATATGAGTACGAAATTTTAATATTATGATAGTGACAAAACGGTAACGAGTCAATAACATCAATCATACCATAAAAATATTATGATGGACCAAAATTGTTTGTTGACTCTTTAAATGGTTTTGGATTTCTACAGTAAACGAAGATATGGTGTATTATTTTAAAATTAGACGGCTTGATTATATACATGGAGTTGTTATTAGTAATATTTTTGTCCCGATAAGACTTTCATAAACGCCATGGTTTCATATTATTCATGTGACACTTTATCATGCTCATATAGAAATATCATCTCTTTTCTGTTAACCTTTATTTATAACATTCTATGAATGTTACTGTTTGGTATTCCAAAATCTTTATTTTAGCATAAATATTACTTTAGTTAACTGATATACATGTATCCCTATGGATTTGATTTTTGAAAGTTCATTTTACGGTCGTTTTCTTAACTTTATATGCATTTGAAAAAATCACTTGGTTGGTATACCAAAATATAGATTTTTGTAATACGGTTTTGTTTGAATTTCAACAGTAGAAGAATATTTGGTATATTGTTTTTTTTTTTAAATTAGACGGCTTGATTATATATATAAGTTTCATAGTAGTCATATTAAGTTCCCAAAAAACTTTTATTTATTCTCTTTTAGAAACTTTAGTCTTATGTTAATTCATATTTATAGCAGTCTATGAATATTAATGTTTGGTATTTCAAAATCTTTATGATAACATAAACATTAATTTCTTTAACTGATATACATGTATCCTGACGAATTTGAATTTTACAAGTTCATGTTAAAGTCGTTTAATTAAATGTATATGTATTTATAAAAAATCAAATTTTTTTGGGTTACAAAAATATAGTTTTTTGTACTATCACTATAATTACTTATAATAGACTACATATTTTTTTTATAAGAAGTGATAGTCAGATTTATTTTGTAGAGCACATTATATTTGTAAATTACAATTATGATGTATAATTCTTAAGAATTCATGTATATGTATTTTTTTCTTAACTTGATATTCATGTATCCTGGCGGATTTGATTTCTAAAAATTCATGTTTAATTCGTTCTATCCAATGATCATGTATTTCTAGAAGTTTAACTCCGTAGGATTACTGTATTATAGTAATATATATTAAAAGTTTGACACCATTGTTTCTAAATCTAAATGATTGATTCTAAACCTATTGTCCAACAAATTTATCAACTTCACTCAATCCGCGTCGATTTAAATTCATAGGGTATTTCTCTTTGCAAGAATTTAATTGTAAACTGTTTGATCGAGAAGCTTCATGCGAATCGGGTGAATTTTATGACTTATTTTAAGGCGTATTTGAGGTAGGTTAACGTCTTTGGATGATATACTCAGCAAGATAAAGCTTAAAAATGTAAACAAGAACCTCATGAAAAATCAATCGTGTTCCATTCGACATGTGAAGTTAAAAAAGATACAAATACACAGTTCAAAAAGACGGGTGCTAATGATAAGAACTCGAAAGAAATTTGTCACAAATGTGGAAAACATTACAATGTTTAATACTATTTATATTTTTATTATGCAGTTCAATTTTTTTGCTATCATACTTTGAATTGCCAATTAAGCTTTTGATATCTAATAATAATTCACTTATATTCTGATGTTTTACAATTTTATAATATTTTCCCATTAGAACACCTACTAATATAAAATAAGGTTCGATATATTTTGAACTTAAAAATAAAATTAATATTTTAGAAATGACATAACAAATGTTTGTTGACCTTTAAAATGTTTGAGTAGATGTAAACTACAAAAATAATCTACATATTTAGGGACAAATTATAATAATATCTATTGACGCATGATCTTATAGTGTGATATTTTGTGTTGTGGTTGGAGATTTACATAATTTTTTCCTAAAATCACACTAAATGATGTAATTTTGACACTAAAATAGTGTTGTGGTTGGAGATGGGTTTATAAAAAGCAATCTCCAAATCTATGAAATTTTATACCCCCTCTGTTCCAAAAATGTACTTTTGATGTTTTTACAAATGTTAAGAATACGTATAAATCTCTATAAAAAATGTACCATTTTGAAGAATTTTTAACCAATAGTACTAGATAAATTAATTATTTTTTTTGAAGTTTGCAATATTTTCATAGAAAATAAAAGTCTATCTTTGTGAAACAAACTTTTTCTTTAAAACATCTAATAAAACGGAGGGAGTAGGTAATACTCCCTATATTCCAAAAAGATTAATGTTTTAGAAATAAAATTTGTTTCAAAAATATACATTTTATACATTTCCATTGTTTCCATTAATGGTAAATTTAAAATAACATAATTGTCTTTATTAAAATTTTATTGGTCAAAAATTATGGGAAATATATAATTACGTAAAGTAATGTATTGCTAACCAAAACAAGATATGTTTTCTTGATAAGTGTGAAAATGTTAAAACATGAAATATTTTGAAACATGAGAAGTATCTTTTGTTGGAGAAGACGGTTTTTTTCAGAAGGAACCATTTTAAAATGAAAACTTTTTAAATGATATACTGCAATAGTAACAATACTATAGTTTATGATTCGTATATACTACATTTACTCATGGTATTTCCTAAATTTTGTACGATATTTATAATCAAATTTTCAATATCAAGTAGTTACGATATCATCTTCAATACTCAACTGAAAGATAGACATATAGAGTTGACTCTATATGTTTTTAAATAAGTGACAGTCAGTTTAATTTTGTAGAGCACATTATTTATATACATTGCAATTATGATTTTAAATGCTTAAGATCACTTATAATTTATATGATCTTCCTATTTAAGCATATGGTGTAGGTTCAACACATTAAAGTGCATATTTAAAATATTTCCTCTTTTTGGTTTTATATGAAACATTTCCATTTTAAGTTGTTATTTAAAATTTTAAATGATATATTTTATACTAAATCTAACTTTATGTATATTTACAATTTATATGATTTATTAAATTTATTAGAATATTTATAATCAGGTATTTTAAATCGAATTGTTAGTTTTCATTTTTCATTTGCCTTATTTTATCATGTATATTAATATAAGGTTTTTATTCCATTCATTGTTCACACAATTATCATGGAAGCTACCATTCTACTCGAAAGGTTGGACGCTCGATCTTTGAATGCTTATGTACGAGTTCAAATAGGTCAAAAATGGACCGTGAAGAATGGAATGTTCGGTTACGATTATCATATGATACTAATGGATGCAAATGTGAGTATTGCTTATATACATACAATACTCAGAAAATTAATATCATATATTATATTAATTTTCTAATCATAATACATGTTCTTATAGGAGGAGATTATTCAAGCAATTATGAAAAATTCTTTAATATGTAAATTCTATTGTATGCTTAATAAGCATTGCTAGGCTAGACTATCTAATTCCAAAGAAGTCCATTCTACCGGCATTACCAGGGCATCTAGTCACAAGTATCTTTTTGTTTTTCAAAGTCTACTTGTGTTGAATTCATATTTCCAGAAGAGACACCCGAAAAATTCTCATTCATAAAATACGATGAGTTAAACATGGGATTAATTCATCCCAATTTTTTTTTTCCGGTTAGAACTCTATTTGTTTAGTATGTTTAGTTAATATATTAATTTACAGTTCAATACAAATGTAAACTAAATTTTCTTCAACGTTATATTAGACATATTAGAGGATCTTATTTTAGTTGGAGATCTAGAGTGGGTATTTAAAGAGAACATTGGAACTGAATTTCTCAAACCTGTCAGTTATATCGTTAACCTTAACGGATATCAAGTAAGTGTACATCATGCTATTAGTTTTAAATCATTATAATTATTCTTATTCTATTATATGATCCTCAGATAATTCTATTTTGTTCAATCATAACTTTAGCCTTCAACGAGTCACTTGTGTTGAATATGGGAAAATGGCAGAAGATGTCCATGCATTTTGGTCATCTTATGCGGATGACGTTTTCATTTTTGTGCCACGATTTTGGAAGATTGACGTTGTAGACGGTTATAACTTAATAGATCATATGTTTCTTCTAATATTTTTTATATGGAGTGTATGATATAATGGTGCATATTTGTAAACACTATATAGGAGAATATAGAGAGATCACCAACATTCTTGGATATTCTGAGATTATGTTCAATCCATTAACAGAAGCAGTTACTACGTTCAAAAGAATGTTCGTAAATATTCTCAATTCATATATAATGATTTTCACAATATATGTTAACATTGTATTTCTTGTGTTTGACATGATTGAAGAAATCAAAAAGAAAATAATTTGAGATTTTTTATGAAAAATCTATGTGCTTTATTTAATTTAAATTTGGCTATCTTTACTCTTTTTATTTATTTTTGGGATATTTATTTATCATTGTTTCATCCATTTTTTTTTAAAAAAATTCATATTCTCTTCCAAATAAAATTCTAATGAGCAGCTTTAATATCAAGTAATAAAAAGCTTCCATATATTAATACAAAACAAATTACGTATTGAATTAATTAAAAAACATATATAGTATAAATAAAGTTGGCAGTCAATTCATTTCTTCACATGTCTCGAAAACAATAACATTTATATTATTGTGAGGCAATCAATATCACTTATGCTCGACCTATTCAGATGACCATATAATCTCTTTAAAATTATTGGTGTTTTTAATTACCAGCCAAACATTTGAGTTCTATAACATTCATTATGTTCACACTCGACGAAAAAAAATTTGAGTAACATCAAGAAGGACATAGCACTTCGTTTTAAAATAAACAAAAAAAATAGAGTAGCTATCCGAGTGGAAGATTTGGCATTGAAGCCACTAATTAACAGTATGTGAAAACGTTTGACATCATAAAGATGCACCAAACCAGATAAAAAAAATATATTACAAGCTAAAATAGATATGTTTAATTTACTCTTGCAAATCTTGAACATCTTCATCACCATCATCTTCTCCATTCACTACTTCTCCCTCTGGAACAAGACTCTATAGAAGTCACAACATCCTGATAGCATGTTCAATGTTGTGATACATCACTTATTGAGGTGAAACCTCACGTGGAACAAAAGCTTCCGGCATTCTCCACAATTACATTGGTTTACCAGTTAACTCCTCATTTCTTACAAGTGGTCTTATCGCACGTTGATGAGAAAAGACCTGATGAATCATGTTAGGAAATCCAACTGGTTTTCGTCCATTTAATTGCCTTGTCGTATCCATTATCTGATCGTATTCTAGACGACCAAAATCTATTGGCTTCTTTTGAACAAGAGCATATAAAAAAGGGAGACACTATTTCACAAGGTACACAACATTTGTACCGTGAATCCAATTTTTCGTGCATACATTGTACAAAACATGATAGAATGGACCAAGATCATCAAGGCGGAAACTTTCTCATTTGTGCTTATGACCTATGGTCAAATACACAACATCATGATCTCTAGTTCCCACATATGATCATGATCAACGTTCGGAGTTCCAAACACATGATTGATTAAAATGGAAGAAAGCTCAAACGTGTCTCCTCTAATCATGACTCCATCACCACATCCAAACAAATTTGCAAGACATTCTCTAACTATTTTAGGAGATATGCTCTAAGATTAGTCACCGGGTACATCCAACCTATAATGGCTATGATTTTGGGAACCTCGTTAAGATTAACCTCAGTTGGTGTGGTGACATGATACCTTTAGCGAGAAATCCTCCCATGAAAAGATCATTGTACTTGACAACAGCTTCTTCAGAGATGAATCGATTCAATGAACCTTGAAGAAAATCATGTTCTAGGCGAATTTTGCGTCTGCATTGACCAGAATATGTTAAGTCTGCCATTGATTGAATTAGAGATTCACAAAAGAGAAATAGAAGATTTTACTTTGGTTTTCATTTGTAAGAGTTATGTTGAGAATGACAAATATCATATCACTAATTGTTTTGCATGTGGGAAGCTTGATAAACACAAATGTTATATTTAGAAGCCCATTTTAATTAGCCCTACACAGTTGATATCAAATGAGTATTGGCTAATTATATATCTCAACTCAATATATCTAAACTTTACAAATATTCATAACCATATCATATTTAGTTAATACTTGAGGGTATATGCGTATTTTGAACAACTAACACATTGGCCGATTTTCTTGCTAACTGTTTATGTATTAATCTATTTTGTTTTTTTATTAATATTTCTTAACCAATATCCTTTTTATTATAATTAATTTACTCCTACAATTAAAACATATAAATTATGGATTATAACTCCTATTTGTCAACTTTTATCGTCAATGAAATTACATAATATCTCTAATTTGTAATCAAACATTAAAAAATCACAATTCTCTAAATGTGAAAATTTAAAATAGTTTAAAACATAAAACTAAACCCCTAATTATATATATCATATTTATTTGCATCAAGATTTAATATATTTAAAGCCTAAATCTGAAATATGCATATAATATTTTTACTTAAAAAAAGGCTCAAACTTTACTAACCCAAGAATCGTGTCTCTCAATCCAAAATGACATAACTTTTGACTTTATTTTAATTATAGTACAAAAACCAGCTCATTTCTCCAAAAAACTAATATGATTTCATTTGCTTTGTCTTCTTTTCAACATCTAGATTGGTGAGTTTTTTTTTCTTTGCTTCTAATATCACATGCAAGTATGAGTTGATGATGTAGGTTCTAGAATTCATAGAGAATTGTAATAGAATATATGTAAAATATTAGAATACTACCTAATGACTTAATTTTTTATTGAATGTAATGATGTCTTTGATATAAACGTCAATTGTTTGTGTATGTAATGTAATATTTCAAGTTATCGATTATCATTTATTTCATATATCAGATTCATCTCTTTTAATTCTATTTTCTTTTATGACCAAGGTAAAATGGCAGACATGAGTGACTTGAAGTTGAATCGTCCATTGGAAGAAGACCATGCATTGCTCAACCTATCAAGAAAGTTATAAGAAATCAAGGATGGAAACTCCAGCCCATTACAGGGCTATGCTCGTGATGATGAAGGAACAAGGTGACGCTAAATATGTATTGCGTGATGTGAAGCTTGATGTGACTGCCAAACTTGACACCCCAAGAACAAGCTCAGACATCAACCAATCGACACCCCAAACCTTATCAGTCTGCCCATGTGATAGAAGCTCTCCTCTCCTGTAACCAAGAAAAAAATTGGGCAATTAATAAGTTTTTTTGTTACGCGCAAACAAGCGGTATGCAATCTCTATTTGAAGGCAGAACATGACACTCATGAAAGCAACACGGTTTGGGGTCTAACGCCTCAAAGATGTCTTCTCTGCCATATATACATGGGCACACACTTCCAAACCAAGCACACTTCCAAAGCGAGACAAAATAAAATATATCACATTTCATGCCGATACATAGATGACACTAACACAAACAGACATACAAACTATACAATAAATAAGTTAAAATAACATTTCATAGAGTGGTGAAGACTATTCCTTCTTAGCCACACGTTTAGCCCTCCTCAGCGACGGCTTGCTCGGGGATGGCTTGCTCGTCGATGGCTCTCCATGTTCAACTTCAACACTTGCATCCTTAAGTGAATCTTTAAGCTCATACTGCATTTTCTCAAATTTTCAGCCATCTGTTTTTGTAGCCTCTCTTCCATTGTAGAGAAATTCTGCTGAAAAAAACTGTGCCACAAAAGCCTTCGTATCTTCATTAAACGGGTCTAGCAGAGAGAACCTTATGCTTCCTTTTTTCTATACCAAGATCCGTGAGCCTCTTCTTTCTCTTTCTACCTGTTGAGTCTATGTTCTTTGATACTTTTGGAGTTTGAAAGTCTTCATCATTCTTAGGTACTTCATCATTATAAGCTATTTCATCATCCTCACCTTCTTTGTCATCAAGCTCAAAAGAAACCTCTCGAGTGTCTTCAAACTCCCAAATATGATCACTGAAGTCATGCTTAGTCCTTATCAACTTCTTGAGAACAATTATTCTATCATCCTCCACCTCATATTTTCTGAAAAAAATCAGAATAGTCAACTATAACCATATTCCCCCTCTAGGATATGTATGGATAGATGACAGCCTACACAAAAAAAAGGTAAACAAAGTTAGATCGTAAAAACTTATTACAAACTGGATGAACTCATCTTAAACAGAATTAATTACCTCGGCTGCAAAGATGTTCTCCAACCGAATGATCTCCTCATATGAAACCTTTGGAGATCCCATCCAGTTTATGCACCTAGGACCGTCCTTTAAACCTTTGTCCAGGTTTTTTCCACAGAGCTTTCCAATCTTTGGTACTGCTTCCATTGCCCAAATCTGAAAGGCATAGGAGAAGCCATCTAACGCATAACTAATTTTCTTGTCCTTCAGTTTGTCATGCGTTTTGGCTGTTGACTCGCAGAGAAGGTCAAAGGCAAAAACTTCCCAAGGATATTATCGAAGCTTCGCAAGATCCATGACCACCTTGATGTATTTGAGGGGGATATTAGCTTTCTCATCTCTCGCGCAAACCACACAAACAATAATGCAAAGAATACACCAGCTTTATTCGGCCAGCATTACTCTACTTCTTTAACAGCTTCCTTGTGCTTCTTCCATAAGTTCAAGATACAAATTCTTTCTTTACGCCTCAGCACTTTTCTCCAGAAACCACCATCATCTTCCCAGTCATCGAACTCCTTAAGTGAGAGACTAGTATTTCACTCAAGCATGGTTACTGTGGAACTCTAGCAATGAAAATCGGAGTGGTCTCCTTGCAAAGACAAACAACGGCTCGTGCATTTGTAAGTCACCAGCTCCCTACACAAGAAGTTGTGTATCACTCTCGCGGAGTGCCCCAGATGATTGTCATACAACTTGTAAATCTATGAAAAAACTGATTTTTCTTCATTTCTTTCAACTCCTTTGGCAGCCATGTCTTCAACATTTCCATGATGTGGACCGACATGTAGTTGTTATTGATATGAGAATCTCCTCGCCCTCATTAAAAAGCCGCTTTGGTAACTCCTTAGATTTACCTACAAGACATAAAGAATATTGTAAGTTCAACTCATTAGCAAATACATAGAAACGGAAAATCAACATGTTAAAATATCATAGAAATCACACAAACAATGAGAGTAATATAAAGCTGGTTTTATATTTACTGTCTCCATATTCTAGAATATGTGTTCCACCTAGTTTTAACTTCAAAAAGAACAAGAAAATTTGAGCAATCGCTCAATAACCAAAATGTTTTACATGAGGCAATACTAACTTCACAAGATTTTCACTCTTTCACAAAGCTAAGTCGTAAAGCGACTCAAATAAATCAATACTCTACATATACAATTCAACAAAGAACACGCATGCCTTATCGATCTATTGGTGAAGACTAATCGACCCCTAGAACAAAGTATAATTGAAAATAGATACAAATCAAGTCATGCATGCCTTACTTGATGTCTAGGTGATGATTAATCGAACCCTAGAACTAATTATAACTGAAAAGAGATACAATTAAGTGATTAAAAATTAGGGTTTTAAGAATCCAGAGGATGAAACACATACCATTTGTAAGGAATTGTAGGACTTTGATGAAAATTGATCCGACAAAGTTGAGAGAAGACGACGAAGAACAAATTCAAAGAAGAAGAAACTACGACAAGAAAAACTCATGATAAGAGATAGAGAAGAGCCACAAATTTTAAGAGAGTGAAGAACAAGAAAAAAAATGACCATTGAAGAAAGATGAAACATTCTAGGAAAAAGGGAGAAGACGAAAGAGAAAATAAGTTTTGAAGATTTTTAGGTTTAACTTTTTTTTTCTTTTTTTTTAGTTATACATAATTATATTTAATTAACACTTTGTATTTTTAATTATATTTTCAGCTAATCTAAGGGTATAATTGGATTAACACTAATTAAATTTTTAATGAGACAAAAATCTTAAGCAAATCTTAATAGGACAAATATAAATTGAGGGTATCCCATTTTCTAGTTTTCCTCTTACAGAAACCCCAAAGTTTTTAATTGGTGTTTTGATAGGTGACTTAATCCCGGATTGGACAAACCGCTTCAAATACCTACACAAGTTGCCAAAAAGAAAACGCAAACAATTACCTTTTTTTCTAAGAAAAACGCAAATTACAAATAAATGTTGGTTGGTAAATGAAAGTGGTTTTCGACCGCTACTTGTATCCATTGACTCCAAAAGTAGGCCTGGGACGTATTATCCGGGATCCGGATTCGATCCGAGATCCGTCCCGGATTCGCTCCGAAAATAAGATATCCGGAGTGCCCGGATCCGAATCCGGATAGTAAAATTTCGGATCCGTCCAAACCGGATCCAAATCCGGATATCTTAATTTTTAGGTCCGGATATCCGGATCCGTGTTTTTAAAATATATTAAATTTTTAATTTTATTAATAATTATATTTGATATATTAGTATTTATACATAAAATATTTTTTTAATATTATATTTAAATTTTACTAATATTATATGTCATATATATAGTAATAAATTTTGTATAAATATTTAATTTATGTTTTTTTTTTGATTTTTTATATTTTTAAAATATTTTTTATTTTTTTTTAATTATTTTTACGGATCCGGATCCGAATCCGGGTATCCGCGGGTATCACAATATCTGGGCGGATATCCGAAGTCCGGATACCCGGAAGACGCGGATCCGGATCCGGATATTAAAGTCACGGATCCGGCGAATCCGGATCCGGATCCGGATATCCTAAAACATCCCGGATATCCGGTCCGTCCCACCCCTAACCAAAAGACTATTTTATCTTTTATAGTTTTTTTTTCGTCATCCCTAACGTCACAAAATTGCACTGTCCAATCCAATGTACTCAGTGGGGTTGCTACCCTTCTTTTGTAATAGTACAAGCTCTATACACTTTTAGTTCTTCTCTATATAGATCTAAACTTGTGTATTGTTTTTCATTAACTACACCACCAAAACTAAAGAAATGGACAACAATAACGATTTATCGATGTCACCTATCGGACCACACTTTCTCTTCGTGACATATCCAGCACAAGGCCACATCAACCCATCTCTCGAGCTCGCCAAACGCCTCGCCGGAACCATCACCGGAGCTCGAGTCACCTTCGCCGCCCCAATCTCCGCCTACAACCGCAGTATGTTCTCCAAAGAAAACGCCCCTGAAACCCTAATCTTCGCTACTTACTCCGATGGACACGACGACGGCTTCAAATCCTCCACTTCTTCTCGCAAAGACGCAGCCGGAAAATACATGTCTGAGATGAGACAACGTGGCATTGAAACCTTAACCGAACTAATCGAAGATAACCGGAGTCAAAACCGGCCTTTTACCTGCGTGGTTTACACCATGGTCCTCCTCACTTGGGTCGCTGAGCTGGCGCGTGAGTTTCACATCCCTTCTGCTGTTCTCTGGGTCCAGCCAGTAACCATCTTCTCCATCTTCTACCACTACTTCAACGGCTACGCAGATGCAATCTCAGAGATTGTTATTAACAACCCTTCTGGTTCTATCAAATTACCCTCCCTGCCACTGTTCCGTCTCCGTGATCTTCCTACATTCTTCGTCCCTACAAACGCGTATTCGTTTCTTCTGCCGGCGTTTCGAGAGCAGATAGAGTCACTGAAGCTAGAGGAAAACCCTATGATCCTCGTCAATAGTTTCCAAGAGCTTGAACAAGAAGCTCTAAGCATGGTTCTTGATAATATCAAGATTGTCCCTGTCGGTCCATTGATAACCTCGAGGACCGACTCCATGAATGATTCTGAATACATAGAGTGGTTGGACACTAAAACAGATTCGTCTGTGCTTTATATTTCGTTTGGGACAGTTGCCGTGTTGAGCAAGAAACAGCTTGTGGAGCTCTGCAAGGCGTTGATACAGAGTCTGAGGCCTTTTTTGTGGGTGATTACGGATAAGCCGTACAGAGGTAAAGAAGATGGGGAAGAGAAAGAAGAAGAGATCATAAGTAGTTTCAGAGAAGAGCTTGATGAGATAGGTATGGTGGTTTCTTGGTGCGATCAGTTTAGCGTTTTGAAGCATAGATCGATTGGTTGTTTCGTGACGCATTGCGGGTGGAACTCGTCGCTGGAGAGTTTGGTCGCGGGAGTTCCTGTGGTTGCGTTTCCCCAGTGGACTGATCAGATGACCAACGCGAAGCTTCTAGAAGAGTGTTGGAGGACAGGTGTGAGGGTGATGGAAACGAAGGAAGGGGAAGAAGTTGTGGTGGAGGGTGGGGAGATACGGCGGTGCATTGAGGAAGTGATGGAGGAGAATGGGGAGAAGTACAGAAGAAGCGCGGCGAGGTGGAGAGATTTAGCGGCGGAGACGGTGAGGGAAGGAGGATCATCGTTTAATCATCTCAAAGCTTTTGCAGATGAGCACATGTGAGACTATATCTAGAAGAATTCAGTTCTCTAATTTCTTTTTATTGTAGCATTAGTGTATTTCTTGTTCTGTTTCTTCTTGGAGTTAATGTCAACACCATATAATATACAATGATTGGCACATGTTGATTGGTTGATTTTAATTACAATGAAATGTAATTGCTGAAATATGTGAGAAGGAGATAGATAAACGAATGGCACAAGTAGATATGTTAATGATGTTTTTAAAGAATTTTTATTGGGAAATTTCTCACAATAACACCTCATAAATAGGATATCTGAAACCTAGTCAATTTTGTTACTGGAAGGGACAGATAACTGATAATGTAATGATTGTACATGAAATGTTACATGCTTTAAGGAAAAGTCCACATGGGAGAAATAAGTGGATGGCTATTAAGACAAACATGAGTAAAAGTATGACCGACTTAGATAATAATTTATTAGAGTTGTAAGGAAAAAGAGGAGACTTTCAGATATGTGGACTGAATAGATAATGCGCTATGTCACATTTTTCAAATATCATGTCATATTCAATGATCGACCAAGAGGAAATATAACCTAAAAAGGGACTGCGTTAGAGAGATCATTTGTCTTCTTTCATCTTTATCTTATTGACAGAAGCATTCATTAGTCTTTTTATTTATGCATAGAACCAAGTCAAGATAATGGGATGCGTGTTTCACGCACTAGCCCAATGTATAACATCTTCTCTTTAATGATGATAGACTTTTCTTTTATAAGGTGGAGGCACATGGATGCGATAAAGTCATTAAAGCAATTTAGACATAAGGAAAGCCTAAGTCAAGGCGCAAACTTTGAGAAATAATCATTACTTTTTGGTAAACGGGTGCCTGGACATATATAAGAATCGATCACAATTTCAAATGGAATAGCCAATGAAAGAGGCACAAAATCTTATATGGGGACTCCTGTTCAGGATATTAGTAGATAAAAATGTAGAATTCTTGTTTTTTTTCAAAGAAAGATTACAAAACTGAGTTAATGGGTGGAATCTAAGGTGGTTGTCAAAAAGAGGAAAAAAGTTCTTATAAGTCTATTTTTATGGTTCTTACTTACTTATCTAGTGTTGACTTTTTGTTTCCTTTAGAAACATGTGAGAAGTTAGCTAGTGCATTGCATAGTTCTAGTGGAGCTTAAGCATACATAAGAGGGGAATTTATTAGGCAAAATGGGAAAATCTTTGTAGACCAAAAGATGAGGGAGATAAGATTTCTTATGATTCATGAGTTTAATCTCACTTTATTGGAAGACAATTATGAAAATTGATTCAATATCCATATTCATTACTAGCGAGAGTGTTGCGAGGCAAATACTACAGGTATAATTCGCTATTGCGAGAAAATTTCATTGATAATCTCTTATATGGGTGGATAAGTATCATGGAAGCGAAGCGGTTATTAGCTTTGGGAATTAGACAAAAAATTCATTCATGAAATGAGATCAGAATTTGGAAAGATCTATAATACCGACGATTTTAGCAAGACCTGCTAGACTTACTGCACCAATGGTTCACCCCATTATGTTAGTGAGTGATCTTCTGATTGGAGAACCAAAAAGATAGAATATTGAGTTATTCGAAAACTATCTCTCTCGTGAAGATATCCCACTGAATAGTTCCTGGCCATAAGTCAATACTTCCATCGGGATAAGTTATGATGGAGTTATACGAAGCATGGCATGTATACAGTTAAGTCAGGTATTGACTTGATAGGAATATCTTTATCAAGGAAGATGATGTGATGTATTTAAAATCCAACATCACAAATTTTCAAACATTTGATTGGAAGGTCAAAGTCCTGCAGAAAATATGTCATCTATGGGGTAAATAATATCATGACACTTTGATGTAATTGGGAATTTAACTCATCGTCATATGCAAGGCGATAATCCTTGTTGTAGATGTGGAGTGGAGAATGAAATCATTAACATGCTATTTTGAATGTTTTCTAGCTTTGCAAACATGGCTTCTTGCAGCGACACCATTGCGTCTGATGGTATTTCCTAGTTCGAGTCAATATATAAAGATGGATTATTTCTTCTAGAAAAAAAATGATATTGAAGCTTCAGAATTGGATAGAGATACATACCTTTAGATAATCTGGTATATTTGAAAGGTACAAAATAATAAATTGTTATGAAGAATCACTAGGGACACTTATGAGACTGTTAGAAAAGGGGAATCCGAACGCCATGCATGGTTTTAGGCTAATAGCACAAGGATGGAGGTAAATAAGGAACGACATAATCAATCATCTATCCAAGTCATAAACATAGAGATTTGTAAGATTGCTAGATCATGGACACATGACTTACTATTCAGTGGTTGTGGATGGGTATGGAAAAACTCTTTAGAGTAAATTCAACTTTTAGGAGCTAAAATTCAAAAGAGAATAATATCATCGATACATGACGAGCTTGATGTATTCTTTTGGGCTATGAAATACATTCTACAAGTGTTTACATGTTAGAATTTGGTACTGACTCTAAGTGGAAGCATGGACAAGTTTTTCAGCGGAGTTAAAAAGAATCTCAAGATTGAAAAATAGATTTGTAGATTTCTCTATTGTTTATCATCTTCGGTCTGAGAACAATATTTCAGATTCATTTGATAATGTATCAAAATTCAAAAGTATTTCAAAAGGAATTATACTATATTGATAATGTTATTTCGAAGTTTTGTCAAACCCCTTTAACCATGAGTAATAAATCAGCCATTTGATGGGTAATTTATTTTTAAAAAAGCTACCTTTGTTGTTATTTCCTTAGGTTTGGTTGATCAAATCCATTTCTCAAGATCTAGAGGGGTTATTGGGAGATGAATTTGTGTAGGGTTTGTATATTTTAGAAGTTGATAGATTTTAAAAGTTTTGTGGATTATGAGAATATATATATCTTAAATTAGAAATTGATCATAATTTTTTAGATGTACAAAAAAATTCATGAATTTGTATTACTTTTTCTATAATTCTTTTTGTAAAATAAATATATGATCTAGTTTTTTACATCATAATTATTTGTTTTTGTTTTGCAAAAGATGTATATTTGTTAAAAAGAAAACAATAATGATACATATTAATTATATGAATATGATAAGATGAATATTATATTAACAAATTTAATCATATTATATTATGTTTGTTTAGTAATTCATATGTTATTTTATTTTTGGAAAATCTCTTATATAGACCTTATTAAGTTTTTTTCACAAAAATAACGGTAAAGGAAAAAAATGATCGAAATAGACTTTTTATTTTGAAAATTTCATTATTATTCTTTTAATTTTAAACATCACCTCCAAAACTCCACCCCATAACTTTAATCCTTAAGTTTAGATTAGTTAACCTAAATAGTGTAAATAAAGAGTATAAATGTATATTTACATCCTTTAATAAATCTTATTTTGTTATTTTTAAAGATTATTTTGGTGACAAAACTTTTTAAAATCTATCTTTAAGTATTTCTCTTTTATTTTTTTATGTAACGTTAAAACAATATAAATATAATATACATTCATATAGGTAAGTATATGAAATATAACAAATTATAGTTTTGGACATATAATTTGGATAGAAGGTGTAATAAATATTTTGTGTTTACTCCGACGAGACTATGGATTACTTCCGCGCGATTTACTCCTCCGACGATGGATCTCCACGCGCACTACGACTCACGGAAGAAGCCCTCCGCTTAAACTCCGGGAACTACACTGTAATGACTCCTTTACTAATCCGTCATTACATCAAACTCTTCTTGTTTGTCCATAAAGATAAGTTCTTTTTGCCCTTTTGAAGATGTGGCACTTCAGACGCCAAGTACTCGAGGAGTTTAATGAGGACTTGTTTGAAGAACTCAACTTCATTGAACGCACTGCTGAGGATAACTCTAAGAACAACCAGTTGTGGTAAAAGTTTTTATGCCTTTTATGTGAAGTCACTGAACCAGTTGGACGGTTTGTTCTGTATATTTGAGATGAAAGTTTGTTCTTTTACAACAATTGTATTGTCCATTGACTCAACATATATGTTTCTTAACCCCTGCTTGTTTGTTTTGATTTGTCATGATGGATGGTTCTTCTGATATGACTTTTCGTTTTGTTCTAGGCATCACCGGCGATGGGTTGCAGAGAAACTGGATCCTGATGTTGCAGGAAAGGAGCTTGAATTTACTCGGAGGGTACTATCACTTGATGCCAAACATTATCATGCTTGGTCACATAGGCAGGTTTGCCATCTCAAAACCTTCACTCACTTTATGTATGTATGTTATCTTTGTTTGTTTCTTCATGTTTGGAAACAATCTGCAGTGGGCACTACAAGCATTAGGAGGATGGGAGAATGAGCTTGGTTACTGTCACGAGCTCCTTGAAGCTGACGTCTTTAACAACTCTGCATGGAATTAGGTAATATACAAAATCCATCAATACACATGCTAGATTATGTTGTCACCTTTTTGAATAACTTCATATTCTTAAATCTGGCAGAGGTATTACGTTATCACTCGATCTCCTTCGTTGAGAGGCCTAAAAGCCATGAGAGAATCTGAAGTAAGCTACACAACCAAAGCCATTTTAGCCACTCCTGGGAACGAGAGCTCATGGAGATACCTCAAGGCTCTTTACAAAGACGACGCAGAGTCTTGGATTAGTAATCCAAGTGTTTCTTCAGTTTGTTTGAGAGTTCTTTTGTGTACGGATTGCTTCCATGGACACGTTGTATGCTCCCTTTTGGATCTTCTATGCCATGGATTGAGATCAACGAACGAGCATAGCGAATCAGTGAAAGCTCTAGCTAATGAAGAAGCATATACTAACTTGGCCAGTTTGGTGTGTACCATTCTTGGTCGTGTAGATCCTATAAGAGCTAACTATTGGGCATGGAGGAAGAGCAAGATTACAGTCGCAATGTGACAGACCCTGAATCACAATTGAAAATGCTATTGATTATCATGATTCATCATGAACATGTTTCCATACATCAAAAGTTCACAACAAATCTTGATTTCCTGGCTTCCAGTTTTATTAATTAAGACATCTATGCACGCAAAATTCTATACAAACCCAGTTTCATCAAATAAAAAAGTATAATACCGGTTTGGGATAGATTCCAGTTCAAGATATGAATTGATAGACGTGAAGGGGGGAATATGGTCACGTATGCTTTGTCTTTTTGTGTGTTTATGATATGACATAATGTGTGGTGTTAAAATGGGAAAGCCAGATTTGTGATCTATTTGGTCAGACTTTTAACTCATAAGACCTTTTGTAACGAGACAAATTAAAAACATTGACAAAGAAGTTAATTACATTTAACCTGGTTGTCCCAGCAAGTCAAATGTGACATGACGCGATGATAACATCACTCGAAGGGAAAGTATCTGATACACCATTTTGTAGAGCACCCCTAATGAGGGATTCTAATTTCAGGGTCATGAAATCCTTCCTAAATTTGTCTTACTTAAGGCTCATGAAATCTTTGAGAAATACTTTGACCATTTCTTACCTTTGGACATGTCCATGTACTCCTTATAAATGGTCTGACGTCCAATTAATTTTAGCAAATTTTAATTTGAAAAAATATACTACGCCTAAAAGTAGGTAACAATTAGAGCAATGGTATTTAATTATATAAAATACAAAGAAAACCTCATATGTTTACATCTCGGTTTGTTCATATCTTCCCCGTGACAGTCACAGTTTACTACTCATCTATATGATGAGTAGTCTTGGAGTTACCTTTATTTCTTAAGAAAAATATCACCAGAAAGTTCCATAGAGTTAATATTGGCATATTCTGCCATAAATTCCATAACATTTGGGTCCCTTTTTTTTTTTTTTGGTCAAACAGAAATTTTATAAATCACTACACTCCATCCATGGAGTAATTGTTCAGAGTAGATGACAACAATGCCAAATTGGCTAAACAAACCGCTATAACAAAGCGGAGAACAAGCATACAAAGGATAGAAGCAATTATTACACCTAAGTAATTAAAGTCGTTGAGGAGTCCTCCGACCTCAACGTCAAAACTACTAAGGCTTGAAATGCTGGAATGAGATTTAGATAACACATTGAGTGATCTATAACCCGAGATTGAAACAACAACATGTGTTGAGTGAACAATCAAGAAAATGGCTGTTAATGCATAGGTGACCTGACACCAATTTGCTAAGCCTTTACGAAAACTAGACAACAAAGTGTCTTTAAGTTTCGAGACAACACTTCCTGCAACACAACCACTAAACAGAAGTGGAAAGTAAGGGAAGGAAACATGCTCCTTAAAGGAAAATGTCAAGAGAACAACAATATTCAACAGCTGAGTGGACACTTCAAAGACTATTTCTTCAACTTGCCACAAAGGAAGAGAAAGCCACCTGATAACATCAAAGTCCAGAATGAAAGCGCATACATGTCTGCATACTGCAGTAAAAGGTTCCACAAGGGCACCAAGTGTGTCACCAATGTATCCACAAGGAGAAACCACTGGGACTGAGAGAGGAGAACTCAAGCAGAGATAAATAATCATTAAGCTCTCAATATCTTGAGTGAAACTAGTTAAGGGACTGCATACTGCAGTAGTGAATCGCACTAAGGCGAGAGACTTGCCAACAAGAGACGCAAAAGAACCATCTATCAGATTGAACAAAAAGTCATACCGACACTTAATATCCAAAGCACACAGCAGAATGGCGACATGAATAGATGGATTTAGTAGATCTGAAAACTCCAGAAGAGGAGGTCCTGCGTCAACAGTAGCTAAGTCAAAGGAAGAGCATGTTCTTACGAAGGAAAACCATAGCTCCAACTGGAAAACGAGACGGGGGAGAAGGCACCACCAAGCAATAGAGAGACACACTTCAGAAGACACCACAACTGAACCGGTTAAGCCACTAGTCGGCAAGGTAACATCAACATAGATGGAGCATCGACATCGGGAAAAAGACAAGTCTGGTGGGTCAGGAGGATCTGGAGGATCTGGAAGGTCAAGACGTGGAGCCACGACAAGCGGATCTGGAGGAAGAATAAGGGGCGGCAGATCTGGATCTGGGCGAGAAAAAGGTAACAACGGAACCAAATCTTGAACAAACATCACCACAAGAAAGAAGAAAGGAAGAGGAGGAAGAAAGAAGAAAATTCTCGTCGGTGGACGAGAGGTCACACCGACGGCGGCGGCAAGGGAAGTAAAACCCTAATCGCCTATTAGCCGTATTGTTTAATATAGCATTTTAACATTTGGGTCCCTTCATTAGTTAACTCGAGCATGAATGTGTAGGATACTTCCAGGTTGTTCTGAAGTTATAGCCTTTTGTACATGGCCACGCTTCCATATATGTACACAGTTTGAAAGTGTTTTCAAGCTATGTGCCATTCGTTATTGTATCGTCAATTTGAATAGTGTAGCACATATATATAATAAAGATTGTAAGACATACACATCATCAAAGCTCCCATTTAGTAAACTTCTAATAACATAGTAATATGTTGTATTTACATGTAAACTGTAAATAGGGTTAGCGAAATTGTTACCAAAGAGTTATATGGCCACATACCTCTACTGGAACCTGGCAAGTCGCACTCAACGGAGCACCGCCACTGTTTGAACCGAGTTTTAGACAATACGACTGAAAACTCGTTGGTGGGTTTGTCACAAGGAAATCTTATTTATATTGAAAATGTGTGTTACAAGAGAAAGTGACTAGTGCTCTATAAAGAACTGCCCCTTTTCAGTTGGCCATCCTATCCCCTTTTATAATCATTTTAGAATGCCCTAATTGCACCAACCCTTGTTGGGCCTTTTACTCGTCGGGCCGAGCATCCAAGCCGAGGAAACGAGTCTTCAAGCCGCCCATTCCTGGTTGTTCCAGCAAGTCGACTTGGGATTGGCTCTCTCCGTTAAAAGTACACAGCAGCCGAGCCGTCCGCAGTTAATGTCGAGCTGAGCTGATCGGATACCCCCTTGATGGGCCAAGCCAAGTACTTCACGGGCCTTATAGGGGGTGAAGCCCACCTCCTACAATAAGTCCCCCCTAGTTTACTGATGTTCGGGACGATCTCAGTGAATGTTAGGGTCATGGTCCGTGAGTACTGGGTTTGGCGAGAGGATGGCTGAGGAATATCTTCCCTCTTTGTCGTGTGGCTTTCGATTTCCTTTATGTTGTTTGTTGCCGACGCGATGTGATAGTAAAGAAATCTGGTTTGTCGGTGAATGCGGGGACTGAGTGAGTACTCCGGATATCGTCTAAAGGCTGAAAATTTGTGGCCTCATTATCTCTCAGTTATTTCTATCGATGTACCGGTAGGGGATTGATCTTTGGTTGACTCAAGCGGAGGCCTCGGGTAGCCGCGAGAAGTCGAAGGGTCGTCAGGTGAATGGGTTTTTAATGGGGCTTAGGCCCATTTATGCCGGAAGTCGAAGAGTCACGAGGTTTGGAGGAACCAGAGGGGCTCTTAGGGCCCAATTAGGTTCCCCTAGAAGTAATGATTTTGGCTTCGGAATGTGCGCTTCCTCCTCCCTTATAAATAACCGCTCTTGTTCTTCTCCCTTCATTCTTCTATGCTTTGCGAAGGTATCGTTTCTCTCTCTATATTCTCTGCTTCCTACTTCTCTCTCTAGGTTATCGTCAAAGAAACCGAACTAGCTTCTGTGGATCATGGCGTCGACAAAGAGATTTTCTCGAGAGCAAAAGGGGAAGGACGTGGTCGACTCTCCGAATCCTGTCAAGGGTCTGTCGGTCGAAGAAGAAGCGCTCGATGAATTCAATCTCGTTCATCGGGACGCGATGATGGACACGTCGCACATGAGTCTAGCACAGAGGCTTTTAGTCGCTGATGCATGGAGGCTTTTTAGAGGTGAAGATGACGGGAACGACGCATCGGACGTTCCCACTGAATCGGATGACTCAGACAATTTTGGGAGTGTCCCGACTTTGTTCCAGTACGCTACTGCCCTGGTGGGGTCTTTGTCGATCTCCCGGCTATCCCTCCCGATTGTCTTCGTCCTTCAGAGGTGGAGGGCCAATCCTGGAAAAACGTAGGGGAAACGAGGTCGACCCCGGGCAGCGTATGGAAACTGCTGAGGGAGTGCAACGCAGTTGGTGTCCGTTTCTCGTCCCTACGCACACTCAGAGGCCTTAATCGCTGCCGGTGGGCTATCAATGCGTCTACGAGTTGTATTTCCAGCGTGATACGAATTTATGGTTCCCCATTCCTCGTCTCATTACGTCCTACGTGTTTCGTCGGGACGTAGCCATCAACCAGTTCCTGAATGGCTCGTTTCGCATAGCGGTGGCGTTATTGGTGATAGCGGCTGAGATTGACGTGTCTCTAAGCGTTCGGGCGTTTGAGGAGTTGTGTTTCATCAAGCCGATGCCAGATGGTCTCTTCTCTGTGAAGATGAGGCCGAATTACAACATTCTGACCGGTCATCCGAACAAGACCCATGAATGGCAGTGTTGGTATTTCTATGTGAAGTCCGACGAATTTGCGTTTGAAGAACCGCCGAGCAATGACTCCAGAGTTCTTTGGAATTGGCGCATTGGTAGATAGTTGTTTTCGAGTAAATGTTTATGTCTCGATTTTAACCAATATTTTTTGTTATGCAGTTGATCACCCGAACACGATCGATTACCCTGAAGGTTTCTTTGACGACGCACGAGCCCTAGCGACGCTAAGTCACCAACGTTGGCCGGAGATTAGCGAGGAGAGGATTCGTCAAGCCTTGAATCGCATTGCAAAACGTAACCCTCTCATTGATTCCCTGACAGAATTTCCCCTTTGTTAGCATTTTTCTCGTATTGATTTTGGTTTTGATGCAGGCGACTGGATTTCCGATTTGCCTGCCCAAGTGATCTCGGGTATAAAACGTTTGTCGCTTTTCATGAGGGGGGAGCAACAACTAGTGATGAGGGCAAGGAAGATGAAGGAGTTGCCGGACCTGAGTTCTGTCGTAGAAGATCAGCTAGCCGCATCCCGGACTGAGCTGATGTGGATGATAGACGGGATGGGGCTGGATGGGTCTGAGCTTGTTAGCTCTCAGTCTGCCGAGGGTCTTCCTGTCGCGGGTAGTGAGGAGAAGGCTGCTGTGCCAAGGACGACAAACGAGAAAAGGCATCGAGACGAGGTGCCCATTGTTAGGGATCCTCCGGATGAGGCTGGTTAGTCACAATCGGGTGGGCGCCCTAGGAAAAAGAAGAAGAATGCACAGAAGAGAGCAGAGTCTAGCGCAGATCGACTCTCGGATCGTCGAAATGACGAGACGCTCGGCTTAAGTGGGAGGGTCTCTATTGGAGGGGATGAAAAAGAGGAGTTGGCCCCTCCTAGGAAGGATGCAGAAGCGCCCATCCCCCAGCAGGAGCGTGAAGAGCTGGCTTCCGACAAAGCGGCTAGGCTGAAGAGGAAGAGCAAGAAGAAGCAGAAGAACAAACTGGGGCCCGAGGCCAACGTTTCGGTAAAGGTTACCCCTTATGATCGCCAGGTTGATATGGGGGCTGATCGACCTCCAGAAGTAGAGCCGACGATGGATCGAGACTCGCGGAGGGTCGTTACTCGGACCCCTAAGATTTCTTTCCCTGACTGGGTTTCTTTCACGTATGATGCCGAGGTCTCATTGCTACTTAACGGGCCAGAGTGCGCAGCCTGTTCGTCAGATCAGGGGAGGTCCTGAAGATTTGCCGCCTACCGACGAGCTCATGTTCAGAGATGCGTACGTCGATGATGCTCGCAACCAATTGTTGGTAGGTTCATTTCTTTCGCTCTTTGTACTCTTAGCTCTTTGTAATTTATTCGCCTTATTTTTTATTTGCGCCTATTGTGATGGATGCGATGAGAGAGTGGCTGATCTTTTCGTCGTGCAGGCCAGCGGCAGTATGAAATTCTTGGTGGAGAAGTACGATACCAAGCTGAAGACGAATTTTGCTCAGCTTGGGAAGGCCGAGAAGAAGGTGCGCGTCAAGAAGAAGCACATCGTTTCTTTGAAAGAGGAGGTCAGGGCCCTTTCCGAAGAGATTCTCGCGAGTGAGAAGAAGCCGATGCCAGGGACAGGGCCCAAAAGGAGAGAGCTGACGGCCTTGAGGGTGAGCTCGGGGCCGTCAAGGCGGCGATGGAGGAGCTCGATATGGAGATGATCGCGTTGGCGTTGAAGCAGGCAGAGCTGGAGCGGGAGAAGGCTGACTCAGAGGAGAGGCACACAACGGAGGTTTCTCGCCTTAAGAATTCTCTCAGCTTTGAGGTCACCCAAGAGCGGATCCGAGCGCAAACCGCGATGATTGCTAAATGTAATCGCCGATTCAACAACATCCGTGAGCGGGAATCTCGCTATGACGCCTTTGAAACGGCGCGATGCTTGTACAGCCAGGCTTTTGGGATGAGGAAATGTCTGCAAATGTTGAAGAGGAGGGGTGGTGAGATTGCGCAGGAAACCATAGATTTCTTCTCCGCTGAGGAAGAGAAATTTAAGGAGGAGCCCACCCGTCAGTAAGTCGGAAGCATCCCTGAATTTGATCTCTATTTGTCTCCGCTAATCCTGGAATCTCCTTTCGTCGATGAATGTCTCCTGGCTGGGCTAAACCCGTTTGGATCGAACACTGGCTTGATCGATCCTAAGACGGCTGTCAACCTCCAGACTTCAAGGTGTTCTCTCGGGGTGCCTTTAGTCGAGGTCTCCGAAGCCTCCGAGACCTCAGGGGATGAGGGGGACTTCAGCCTTGGTTTAAGCGAGGGGACGACACCGAGGCCGCTGGAGAGTGACAAGGCCAGGAGCCAGGGCGCGGAGCTGGAAGAGGTTCAAAATGTCGGCATTCCTGAACCTTCAACGACACTGCCGAAGGATCCCTCCACTAAAGAATGATCGAGCCGGAGGCAATCCCCGCGGAGCCTCTTCTCCCCGTATCTTGTCGTTATCTCACTTTTTTTTTCCTTTTCTTTTTTTGTACTCCCTTCTTCGTTTCTTTAGTATTTTGAGGGCTTGTTGTATGTCGTGGACTGGTTCCATCCTTGTACGGTCTCCTTCTTATCCTTAATGGAAGTAATTCAATTAGTTGTCTATTGAACTGAATTGACTGTAGTACATCTTTAGTCGAAGTAACTTGTTTAGTCGTTTTATTGACCAGAATTATCGAAATATATCTTTTATCGAAGTAATTCGTTTAGTCGTTTTATCGATCAGAATTATCGAAGTATGTCTTTTATCGAAGTAATTCGTTTAGTCGTTTTATCGACCAGGATTATCGAAATACATTTTTAATCGAAGTAATATGTTTAGTCGTTTATCAACAAGAATTATCGAAGTACATTTTTAATCGAAGTAATCCGTTTAGTCGTTTATCAACAAGAATTATCGAAGTACATTTTTAATCGAAGTAATCCGTTTAGTCGTTTATCAACCAGAATTATCGAAGTACATTTTTAATCGAAGTAATCCGTTTAGTCGTTTATCAACTAGAATTATCAAAGTACATTTTTAATCGAAGTAATTCGTTTAGTCGTTTATCAACCAGAATTATCAAAGTAAATTTTTAATCGAAGTAATCCGTTTAGTCGTTTATCAACCAGAATTATCGAACTACATTTTTAATCGAATTAATCCGTTTAGTCGTTTATCAATCAGAATTATCGAAGTACATTTTTAATCGAAGTAAACCGTTTAGTCGTTTATCAACCAGAATTATCGAAGTACATTTTTAATCGAAGTAATCCATTTGGCTGATATTCCGACTGTAGGGATTTGAAGGGAATAATGGTTCTCGTTCCACGTTTGAAGTAATTTGTGAGCTTCTGGTTGGCCAAACCTGCTGAGAAATTTTCAAAGGGAAAGGGAATTATTTCCTAAACCGTTAATCAGTGTGATACGGTCTTTGCTCTCAGATACGTGTCTGATCAAGACGTAGTCCTTTGGGCAAGTGAGAATGCTAGTATACGATCCAGAGCCTGGTGAGTTTAGTCCTGCTTGGTCGTTAGCATCGTTGTGAGTAACATTTGTTTGTCTTTGTCGAAAATCGTCTCCGATTTTTTTTCTCCAAAGGGATTAGGTGGTGGTTATAGCTGTAACCCAGAAGGGGGGCTGCCTACGTACCCTGGTAGGGGATCAAGCCATCCGTAGTTCATTTTTGGCCGAGTAAAAATGGCCTTGCGAGCGCATTTACTCGTATTTTTTTGGTCGGGTAAAGGTGGCCTTGCGGGCGCATTTACTCGTTTTTTTTTTGTCGGGTAAAAGTGGCCTTGCGGGCGCATTTACTCGTAATACTTTTAAGGTTTTTTGAGTTCCATGCACGTGGCATGGGGTCGCCTTTTGACGTTTCCAACCGATAGACACCGGGCTGGACGACTTCAGTGATCTTGTAGGGGCCTTCCCATTTCGTCCCTAGCTTGCCTGCCTTCCATTCCTTAGTGTTTTCGAATACCTTGCGTAAGACCAGATCTCCAAGATCTAGAGGACGCGACTTAACGCGTTTATTGTAATAACTCTCTATATGATGCTGGTAATTCTGGATTCGCAGGAGAGCTTGATCTCTCTTTTCTTCAATTTGGTCCATCATCATGTCGCGATTGAGAGTATCGAGGTGTGAAATTTTACTGCGCCTCAGGCTTGTAACGTTCACTTCAGTTGGTGTCATTGCTTCGACCCCATATGCTAGGGAGAAAGGGGTGGCTTTCATCGCACCCCGGGGTGTTGTCCGATGTGACCATAGAACTCCGTCGAGTTCGTTGGTCCAGGCTCCTTTCTTTAAGTCGAGGCATTTCTTGATGCCATCGATGATTAGTTTATTCGAAGATTCAGCCTGGCTGTTACCCTGTGGATATCGGGGTGTGGAGGAACTAAGGCGGATTCGCCATCGTTCGCAGAAACTCTTGAAATTCCCCGACATGAATTGAGTGCCGTTATTGGTGACGATTTCATATGGCAAACCGTGCCGGCAGATGATATTTTTCCAAACGAAATGTTGGACTACCTTGTCTAACTTGGACGAAGGCTTCCGCTTCTACCCATTTTGTGAAGTAGTCGGATAGGACTAGGACAAATCGTCTTTGTCGGGAGCTGGGAAGAGTTCTGGTGATATCCATCCCCCATCGCATGAATGGGTAGGGAGTTGTGGTCGTCCGTAATAATTTGGTCGGGCGATGGATGTTGGGAGCGTGTCGTTGACACATATCGCAACGCCGTGCATATTCTTCGCAATCAGTGTTCATAGTCGGCCAGTAGAAACCAAGGCTCTTAACTTTGAGGGCTAGGGCCCTTCCTCCTGAATGATTACTGGCAGCGCCGTCGTGCGTTTTGGCCATTACTAGCCGGATTGCATCGCCGGCGATGCATTTGAGCAGCACCTTGTTTGCAGTCCATTGGTGTAACTCCCCGTCAATGACGACATAATGCTCGCTACGCGCTTTAAGTCGTCTAGCCGCCCACTTCTCCGCGGGGAGCGAGTTATGTGGAAGGTAATCGATGAACTTGGTCCTCCAGTCGAGGCTCAGCTGTTCCTGAATTTGCTCGGTAGTCGGGTTAAGATCGTCATCAGAGGCTTCGGTAATCGAGGTGACCAGGGGATGTCCTTCGTCGGGCAAGTTGATACTCGGTCTCTCTATACGGTGAATCGGGATTATGCGCGTAACTTGGTCGCAGAGTTTGCTTCCTAAGGCAGCGAGGGTGTCGACGCATACGTTCTCCCCTCGGGGTACCTTTGTAAGTTCGAAGAATTCGAAATCATTAGCGAGTGACTGGACCACTCTGAGGTAGGCGTCCATTCGCTGGTTACGTGCGTCATAATCGCCGTTGAACTGGCTTGTGATGAGTTGGGAGTCGCAATAGGCGCTTAGTCGCTTGGCTTTCACAGCTTTGGCGAGTCGAAGTCCAGCGATGAGGGATTCGTATTCGGCTTCGCTTTAGAAGCGGCAAAATCAAACGCGAAAGGCTGTCTAATTAGTTCGCCGGTGGGCGACTGAATCTGCACCCCTGCTCCGGATCCTTTGATGGTGGAAGAGCCGTCGACATGCAAGATCCAGTTGTTGTTCGAGAGGGCTAGGTCTTGCTCGAGCTCTGGTGGTAGCTCGATTAGGAAGTCAGCTAGCACCTGCGATTTGGCAGCTGTACGGTTCTTGTAAAGGATATCGTACTGGCTGAGTTCAATCGCCCATTTAGATAAACGGCCGGATCGGTTAGTATTCTACATGATGGTACGCAATGGTTGGTTCGTCAGTATTTCAGTCGAATTGAAATTGAAAGTACGGCCGAAGTTTCCTTGAGGAGACGACGACGGCGAGAGCCATCTTTTCCAGGGTGGAATAGCGAGTTTCGGGGTCAGTCATACGCTTGCTTGTGTAGAAGATATGTCATTGTTCGCTGCGGTAATCCCGAATGAGGACACTGCTGACGGCTGTCGGAGAGACAGCGACATAAAGTGCAAGGGTATCACCATTCTCGGGTTTAGATAGTACGGGGGGAGAGGTTAGATATTGTTTCAGCTGAGTGAACGCCTCTTCGCATTTCTCATCCCAGGCGGATTTTTTGTTGCCTCGCAACAGGTCGTAAAATGGGAAGCATTTGTCAGTGGATTGAGATATGAATCGGTTTAGCGCCGCAATCCTATCGGTTAACCGTTGAACTTCCTTGCTATTTTTCAGGTTGGGGAGGTCGAGTATAGCGGAGATCTGTTTGGGGTTGGCTTCGATTCCCCTCTTTGTTACGATGTAGCCGAGGAATTCGCCTGACATTACGCCAAAGGTACATTTAGCTGAGTTCAGTTTCATGCCGTACTCGTTGAGCATTTTGAAGCAGCCCTGTAGGTGTTCTAGGTGATCTGTCGCGTGGAGCGACTTTACCAGCATATCATCGATATACACTTCCATCGAAGTTCCGAGCCTCTCAGCGAACATCCTGTTCACGAGCCTTTGATAGGTCACACCAGCGTTCTTTAGCCCGAAGGGCATCAATTTATAACAATATGTCCCCCTGTCGGTGATGAACGCTGTTTTCTCGCTGTCGTCTGGATGCATCATTATTTGATTGTAGCCAGAGAAGGCGTCCATAAAAGTGAGGAGCTCATTGCCATCGGTTGACTCAAATAGTCTGTCGATGTGGGGGAGCGGGTAACTATCCTTCGGGCATGTCTTATTAAGATCTGTGAAGTCAACACAAACACGCCATTTGCCGTTCTATTTCTTGACCACGACGGGATTTGCCAGCCACTCAGGATATCGTACCTCGGTGATTGAGCCGGCTGCGAGTGATCGCTCTACTTCGTCGTTTACCGCCTTTGACCTTTCAGGACCAAGCTTTCGTCGTTTTTGTCAGATCGGCTTAAAGGTGGGATCGACATTTAGCTCGTGCATAATGATATTTGGGTCGATACCCTGCATGTCTGTAGTTGTCCAGGCAAAAGTTGAAGAGTTTCGTTTGAGAAATTCGACGATCTGCTTTCGTAGGTCGTTGGAGAGGTAAGCGCCGATCCAGATGACTTTGCTTGGGTCGGTATCGTCGATGATGGCTTCTGAGATTTCCTCCTTTTGAGGATATGATTTGTTGGTCTTTGCCCAACGGCTGGTTTGTCGGGAGATCGATTTGACGTGAGACAACGACCGTTGAAGTTTGACTGTAGCGATCAAGAGGTCATGTGCGGCTTGCTGGTTTCCTTGCAATGTATGAATCTGTCTGTCCAGTCTGGGGAATTTAACGCATTGATGGTATGTCGATGTGACTGCTCGCATCGAATGTATCTACGGGGTTCCGAGGATGACGTTGTATGGGGCCTCAGTGCTTATAACCGAGAATTTAACCATGCGGACGATACCACATGCATACACCGGTAGGCGTATTGTTCCTATCATCAACTCGGAGGATCCGTTAAAACCGGTGAGGGATCGGGAAGATGGCTTCATGTCGCGTAAGTCGATCCCCATTTTTTCGAGGGTGTGTGGAAGATAAGAACAACGGAACTACTGGTGTCAATCAACACCTTGGTAACGTCGCACTTGGCGATCCCGAGTTCGAAGAGGAGTGGGTCGTTATGGGGCGCATGGACGCCGATGGCATTGACGGCCGAGAAAGTGATCGGTGGATCATTCTCGGGTTGCGCGGGCCATTTCTGAGAAGTTACCGCCTGCTGGCGATAGTTTTTAGCTGATCGTACGGACTCTCCGCAGGGAGGCGAGCCACCCATAATTACGTTGAGTCGTGACTGACATTCGTTTCGTTTTGCTTGGAGTCCTCAGGTCGCCGTTTGTTGGAGTCGAATTTTGCGTTGGGGGAGGTTTGACGCGCTTGAGCTTTTCTCGTAAGTCAACGCTTTTCCGTCGGTTAAGGCTCCAACGGAGGTCGTCCTTAGTGGAATTTAACTTATCACGCAGGTCTGTGGCGGGGCACTGGGTTTGCGCGTCGGAGGATATGGATGTGAGAACGAGTTGCTTGGCGCTGGACTTGTCGAGGAACGTTCGGAGATCAGGAGTTTTGCCTGGGGGGGTCTTCATCGATAGATAATTTACGCTTTATCTGGAGACGGAGATCGTTGCTTTGGCAACGTGTTGCCGGTTGGCGCGTTAGTCGCGTGCGCAGATCGTTACCTTGTAGTGATATGTCGTCGTTGGATGAGTCTCCCGGTCGGGCCAAAATTACTTCAACACGCCTGCGGTTTCTCGGTTGCTCCTCGTCGGCTGATGTGTCGGCTTTTTCTCGCTCTACCAGTGGAATCGCGTTCCCCTTATCGCGAGGGTCGCCCTGTGAGTTTTTGTCGTGAGGTCGTTGAGCCTTTTTCTCCTTTGTTTTACTCCAGCTTTTATTGTTCTTAGGTCTCTGTTTTGGCGGTTTGATTTTTGCATTCCCATTGCTGAATGATGCGAGCAAAGCTTCGTGGAGCTGCTTGCACTCTTTGGTATCGTGACCCCACAGTATTTAGTTAGGTCGAGCTGGTTGGAAGACGTGGAAGGGGCTTGGGATTTACTGTCTGGCTCTCATTCCCAGTGATTCGAACCTTTTTCTCGGACGACAACGGTAGAGGATGGTACGTTATCCTCGTCGACTACATATACAAAACCTTTTTTACGATCATTTCTCTCGGTGGAGGCATGTTGGCGTGGCTCTTGCCGCCCGTCAACCGTTCTTGGTGGTGCTTGTTTTGATGTGTTCTGCTTTCTAATGATCGCTCGAGTGTCTTCTTCCATACGAATGAAATTGTTGGCCCGAGCGATGGCGTCTTGGAGGGAAGTTGTCGGATGTCGATATAAGTCGTCGCAAAACTTTTTGTGGACCCATAGGGTATTCATCAAGGCGTCCACGGCGATATTATCGGGTATGCTAACGGTTGAAACGACTGCTTTGAACATGAAGTCGTGGAGGCTTTGAGTCGAAGATTGAGACATTTGCCATAAGTCGGAAGCGGTCGCTCCTTGTCGAGTAAACATTATGTAATGTTTTAAGAAAGCCACCGAAAGATCACGAAAGCTGTCGACGGAGTTTTCGGGAAGGCGTGAGAACCATGTTAGTGCCGGCCCGGTAAGGCTCTCGACAAATAGTTGACAAAAGCCGGCCTCTCTTTCTTTGTCGGTGAAGTTTGCCCTTCCCATTGCTATGTTGAAAGCCGTCATATGGTCCGTAGGGTCCGATTCGCCGGAGTAAGAAGGTAGGCGGAACTTTTCCGTAGAGCGAAGTCGCACGTCGCTAATGCGGCGAGAGAACGGCGTACGGGATTTTGCGGCGAGGACTCGGTCGATTTGGGGAGTGGAACTCGTGACGTGATGGATCTTCGAGCTTATTTCGGAGAGGGAGAGTTTAAGGGCTGCGATTTCGCGAACGGTGGCTGGGTCTGACCCTCCTTGATTTTGGATCTCGGTCGTAAGCAAGGGGTCGAGGACGTCGGGGTTTTGCTCCTGAACTCCGGCCTCTGGGTTAGTGTGGAACAGCTGACGATGTACCGTCGGAGGGTTACTTGGTATGCCGGAAGGAAGAGCGAGAGCGGCCACCAGCGCGGCTAGTTGTTCGTTAGTGGCTTTTTGAACTTCTTCTTGTTGTGCGAGGCGCGCCAAAACGGTGTCTATGAACTCCTTTGATGCTTGTGGCGCGGTATCGAGAGTGGGCTCCGGTTCGTTTTCGGAGGTGGAACTTGGGTGAGTCATTCGAACAATGTGATTTGAGAGTTAGCCCCACGGTGGGCACCAATTGTTTGAACCGAGTTTTAGATAATACGACTGAAAACTCGTCGGTGGGTTTGTCACAAGGAAATTTTATTTATATCGAAAATGTGTGTTACAAGAGAAAGTGACTAGTGCTCTCTAAAAAACTGCCCCTTTTCAGTTGGCCATCCTGTCCCTTTTTATAATCATTTTAGGGTGTCCTAATTGCACCAATCCTTGTTGGGCCTTTTACTCGTCGCACCAAGCATCCAAGCCGAGGAAACGAGTCTTCAAGCCGCCCATTCCTGGTTGTCCCAGCAAGTCAACTTGGGATTGGCTTTCTCGGCTAAAAGTACACAGCAGCCGAGCCGTCTGCAGTTAATGTCGAGCTGAGATGATCGGATACCTCCTTGATGGGCCAAGCCAAGTACTTCACGGGTCTTATAGGGGTGAAGCCCACCTCCTACGGCCACCAATACTTTTTGGTTCATATATTCATACTCCATCGATCTCAATTATTTTCTTTAATTTTTTAACGTACAAATAAAGATAGAGTTGAACATAATTTCTTTTAACAGAAATTGAATTATATATGACCTCATAATTTTCTAGAATCTGACTATTATCCAGAACCTAGTAAATTTTAGATATTATGTATATGGACCTGGTCATTGATAGAAAGAAGAAGAAAAACTATGGAATCGACACATTGACTCATCATAACCACATCTATATAACATCCAATCACGTCATTCGTCAAACCAAACTCTATGTATCTAATAATTAAGAACCAACAAAAAATAAATAAAGTAAGGTCATAATTCTTTTTTTTATATAAGAGGTCTCACCATCAAGGCATCAAAACACCAGTTTCAGTTTCACGTGAGCAAAAACACATATATTCATCTTATAAAACTCTTCAATTATATATTATTTTTTTATTTTAGTGATTTATATTTTTTTTTTTTTGAAAAATGAAAAGTATGATCTTGAAGACACCATCAAAGCTCTTCAAAGGAGATGGAGTGCACCGTAGGGATCTTCTTGGCCAAAACCGTTTGGTTAGTCGACCATACCGGATAGGTAATGGATCAAGCCGGTTTGCTAAAATTGGTACAATCCATTTCCAACGGTTTAGCGTAGCAAAAACCGGTTTGCAATGTGGGTTAAAGGCTCGAGCCATCCTTAACCCTGTGTCCGAGCCGGCCGCTGCCCAAACCAAAAAGGTATGTCTTCCAGATCGTTCTTTCTTGTGGGTCTCTTATGGTTTGGGTTGTGGACCGATTTTCATAGGCTTCCTTGTTTATATTTTACGCTTATTATGTTTCAACGTGAGTGTATAATATAAATTATCACAGATCACTGGATCGAAACCATTGAAGCTTTGTTATATTATTTTATATAAACTCTGTGGATGAGTAAAAACTGGATATCAGATACTTGGTCTATTCTCTTAGTTAGAAGTTTAGAACACAAAACGGGTTACGCAATCGTGACATTGGTTTTGTCTTGTGAGGATTGTTGATGTTGACTGGTTCCGTAACTCTAGTTTAAACACGGAACGGTCCAAAGTTAAAACTGGTACACGAAATCATTATAAGTTGAAAGAGACGTTAACCGTAAATACGATCTAATTCCGGCTTAAGAATCTGGTTAGGTTTTGACGAATCCCTGGTCCAAATTGTAAGCTCAAGGAAAAGCTGTTGTGTTGATCGTTGAGCTAAGGAGGTGTCACACAAGGCGATCAAGGAGTGACACATCACTGGGAGATGTCACACAAGGCGATTAAGGTGTGACACATCACTGGGAGATAACGAAGAAGTGATGACCTGGCATAAAATCGTGAGTCCTAAGATTCTGCATTAGGATAATAACGAAAGAAGATTCGAAGATCAGCTTAAGGTCGGTAGCTAGAAAATCGGGTGCTTGAGTATATAACTTGATTTACGGGGGTAGAACAAGTTAAGGTTTTTGGGAGCAATCAACAAGGTTTTTTAGGTGTTCTGGGTTTTGATTGTATTCGACAAACAGCGAGTGACTTGTTAAGTGCAGCTCGTTTGTTTGTGTTTTGGGTAAGAAATTGGTCCGTCTCTAGTCGTGTGTGACTGAGTGTAAAACGGATTAAACATATCTAGAGAAATTGTTTAAACTATTTCTAATAAAGAAGAAAGTGTTCTTGAAAGCTTGCGCAAAAGTTCCTTGCTCGTGTCTCTGAACTTTCACAAATTGGTGGCGTTAAATAATTATTCGAGTGAACCGTGCACATAGATAACAAAAGGGCTTGCAGTTGCGCTTTTGATCAGATTCTTGTGCCACTTGGTAGATCCGCCAACGCCACGTTTCGTAATTGTACACAAGAATCTTGAAGAAGAGTGGTGGTAGTATAGTAACGTGTTTGGGTGATCAGATATGAGATATGGTTTGACACATCTATGACTAGACACCGAACGGAAACGTCTATAACTTTTAGCATTTCGAGATAGGAGTTTTGGAATGATCTATTGAGAAGATAAAATGTTGTTTGGTAACGTACCATGCAAAGACAAATTGCCTTAATAGTTTCAATTAAACAATTATATAAAATGAACTAAACATGCATCTTAAATGAACTTTCGACTGACTATAACTCTATATCATATATTTAAAAATGATTTATCTTTATAAGAGGAATGTAATTGTATATTTGATTACATATATAAAGAGTTATTCTAAAATTTTAACACTTAGTTTCTTATCAATTTGATTTAGCACTAGGGTTAATTTTAATATATTCTATTTTCTATTTTAGTGTAAATTACAAGAAAATATATTTAGCTGATAGATAGATTAGTCATATCCAATTTAAGTTGGATAGAATTGATGAATTTATCTGTTCCATCCAACCTTTTGTTTTAGTATATATACACGTACATGCCCTTCTTTAACTTTCAACATTTCTGCATTCTAAATTCAATAAATATTATTAAAAAAACATGATGCAGCGAGTGTTCACCTTCGGAAAAGGAAGAAGCGAAGGCAACAAGGGCATGAAGTCCTTGGTATGTAACATCATCATTACCGAATCATATTGTACAGTAGTCAATGTTTTTCTTCTTCTTTAATCAAGAATGTTGAATTTGATGTAATAGTTGGGAGGTAAAGGAGCGAACCTGGCGGAGATGGCGAGCATAGGCTTGTCGGTGCCGCCGGGACTAACCATCTCGACGGAGGCTTGTCAGCAATATCAGATCGCCGGCAAGAAACTTCCAGAAGGTTTATGGGAAGAGATTCTAGAAGGTCTTAGCTTCATCGAACGTGACATTGGAGCTTCCCTCGCCGATCCCTCCAAGCCACTCCTCCTCTCCGTCCGCTCCGGCGCCGCCGTAAGTAAAATTATCTATATATATATTTTTTGTTGTTAACATAATTTAAAAAAAAGAAAAAGAAAAAGCAAACCATTGGCTTTGTATATATTGTAGATCTCAATGCCTGGTATGATGGATACTGTACTCAACCTTGGCTTAAACGACCAAGTTGTGGTCGGTTTGGCCGCCAAAAGTGGAGAGCGTTTCGCTTATGATTCTTTCCGGCGGTTTCTTGATATGTTCGGTGATGTTGTAAGTCCTCTGTTTCAGATAACTTGTACGACAAGAAAACTACCTTTTCATTGATTTCTTGATCAATAAAAGGTTATGGGGATTCCACACGCCAAGTTTGAAGAGAAACTAGAGAGCATGAAGGAGAGTAAAGGAGTCAAAAACGACACCGAGCTAAGCGCGACTGATCTCAAAGAATTGGTTGAGCAGTACAAGAGTGTTTACTTGGAGGTCAATGGTCAAGAGTTTCCTTCAGGTTTCATATATATGATATGATTCATGTGTTCTTTATATGAGATAACATTATTTATTAGTTCGATAACATTTTTTGATGGGTTTAATTGCAGAACCGAAGAAGCAACTGGAGCTAGCGATTGAAGCTGTATTCGACTCTTGGGATAGCCCTAGAGCGATCAAGTACAGAAGTATTAACCAGATAAGTGGATTGAAAGGAACCGCAGTGAACATTCAATGTATGGTGTTTGGAAACATGGGCGACACTTCAGGGACCGGTGTTCTCTTCACCAGGAACCCTAGTACCGGAGAGAAAAAGCTCTATGGCGAGTTTCTTGTCAATGCTCAGGTCTGGCTAGTCATGATAAGTTGTTTCTAAAATTGGAAGCTCATGAACAGTAATTAAAATGTTTTTGACAGGGAGAGGATGTGGTGGCAGGGATAAGAACACCAGAAGATTTGGACACGATGAAAAGATTAATGCCACAAGCTTATGCAGAACTTGTAGAGAACTGCGACATCCTAGAGGGGCATTACAAAGACATGATGGTTGTTAATATACATATAATTCTCTTGAAGCGAGAAGGGCACTGTGAACAATGGTCTCACATGTATGTTGCAGGATATCGAATTCACGGTCCAAGAGGAGAGATTGTGGATGCTGCAATGTAGAGCGGGTAAGAGAACTGGTAAAGGTGCGGTGAAGATAGCGGTTGATATGGTAGGTGAAGGTCTTGTAGATAAATCTACAGCAATCAAAATGGTGGAGCCTCAACATCTTGATCAACTTCTTCACCCACAGGTAGGTCACATATATAGACTCAAAATGGTTCAATCTTTTTAGCTCTTTAGGGTTTGGGAAGTCTAAGCAAAGATTTTTTGTTTTTTTCTTGATGGGTTTAGTTTCATGATGTGTCGGGGTATCGTGAAAAAGTGGTGGCAAAGGGATTACCAGCGTCTCCAGGAGCGGCGGTTGGACAAGTTGTGTTCACGGCGGAGGAAGCCGAAGCTTGGCATTCTCAAGGCAAGAACGTGATTCTGGTAATAAAAAAAACTGTGAATATAAACCGAAAACGGTAAGAAATCTGAATGAGTGGTGGTCACGAGAATTGAAGGTTCGAACGGAGACAAGCCCAGAAGACGTTGGAGGGATGCACGCGGCGGAAGGAATACTGACGGCGAGAGGCGGAATGACGTCACACGCGGCGGTTGTTGCTCGTGGTTGGGGAAAATGTTGCATTGCCGGTTGCTCAGAGATCCGCGTCGACGAGAACCATAAGGTTTCTTTAATGGATTGTTTCTCAAGTTAGGGTTTAGTTTTTGAAAAATGGTGAAACATGCAGGTTCTTTTGATTGGAGATTTGGCGATAAATGAAGGTGAATGGATTTCGATGAACGGAACAAGTGGTGAAGTTATATTAGGGAAACAAGCATTGGCTCCCCCTGCTTTAAGTGCAGATTTGGAGACTTTCATGTCTTGGGCTGATTCTGTTAGACGTCTCAAGGTGTGTTTGAGTTTCTTATTTTACATTTTTTTTTTTTTTAATATTAATGTCTTTCATGATCGATATAAGGTTATGGCGAATGCGGATACACCTGAAGACGCCATTGCAGCTAGGAAAAACGGCGCTGAAGGGATTGGTCTTTGCAGAACTGAGCATATGGTAACAACACTCCTTGTCTGTTCTTGATCCCATGTTTGTGTCTAAACTTTCATGTTTTGGTTTGTTAAGTTCTTTGGCGCAGATAGGATCAAAGCCGTGAGGAAGATGATAATGGCGGTTACGACAGAGCAAAGGAAAGCTTCTCTAGACGTCTTGCTTCCTTACCAACGTTCTGATTTCGAAGGCATCTTCCGTGCAATGGACGGTAACATATTTTTGAGTCTCTCAAATGTAAAATGTAAAACATGCATTAACCTTTGATCTTGTTCATCTAGGTTTACCAGTAACAATCCGTTTATTAGACCCTCCGCTTCACGAGTTTCTCCCTGAGGGTGATTTGGATGCTATAGTACACGAGGTAGCTGCAGAAACAGGCATGAAAGAAGATGTCATCTTGTCACAGATTGAGAAACTCTCTGAAGTGAACCCAATGCTTGGTTTCCGCGGTTGCAGGTTCTCTCTCTCTCTCTTTGCACCTGGTTTGTTATATTGGCTTCATTATAAAGAACAGCCCGGTTAACTTTGTATAGTACAGGCTTGGAATATCATATCCAGAGTTAACAGAAATGCAAGCACGTGCAATTTTTGAAGCAGCAGCGTCAATGCAGATCCAAGGCGTTGTTGTTCTTCCTGAGCTTATGGTTCCACTTGTAGGAACTCCTCAGGTCTGTAAAAGGAACATATAGACTCTTTGCAAAAATAATTAAGAAACATTGATGATGATAATGACAGGAATTGGGACATCAAGTTAATGTAATCCGGAACGTTGCAAAGGAAGTATTTGCTGAGACGGGTCATACCGTGAGCTACAAGGTTGGGACAATGATTGAGATCCCTCGAGCCGCGCTCATTGCGGATGAGGTAAATGTAGTAATGTAATACACTATTTACTTTGTAGACACTTCAACAACATTGCTAAAGTAGAAGAAACTCTTTTTTTTTTACAGATTGCGGAAGAGGCAGAGTTTTTCTCGTTCGGGACAAACGACTTGACGCAGATGACATTTGGATACAGTAGAGATGATGTTGCTAAGTTTCTGCCGATTTACCTGGCCAAAGGAATTTTACAAAACGACCCTTTTGAGGTAATGTAAAACTTGTGATGTCGAGAAGTTTATTTGCTCTCTCTCTCTCTCTCTCTCTCAAAAGGTAAAATCTTGATACGTATATTTGTTTCTGCTTGCACCAGGTACTTGATCAAAGAGGTGTAGGGCAACTGGTCAAGATGGCCACTGAAAAAGGACGAGCGGCTAGACCCAACCTCAAGGTAAACTTTGTTTGGGAATTGTTAAAATTAAATCATAAATAGGATTTGTGATTTAATTCTGAATTAAATTTAAAAACAAATAGGTTGGGGTATGTGGAGAACATGGAGGAGAGCCATCATCTGTTGCATTCTTTGCTGAAGCAGGACTTGACTATGTCTCTTGTTCTCCTTTTAGGTACATTATTTAGTTAATGCTCAATCAAATCCTAACTTTATCATTAAATAAAACAATTTTGGGGAATATGTCTTTGTATTTGGTTGCAGGGTTCCTATTGCCAGGCTAGCAGCTGCTCAAGTTGTTGCATGATGAAATCTGGATGGCATTATTCTGTGAATAAAAATACTATGATTTTTTCAAAAAAATAAAAGAAACTGCATTGTAACTTCTTTTAAAAGAAGACTTCATGTGTTAACTGAAATGTTTTTTTGAGTAACTGAAGTGTTAATAAAAGAAGAATATTGCTGGGATATTTTTAACATGTCCATGAGCTTTAACAAAAGAAGACGATGATCATACGAAAATGATTAGTGGAACTGTTAAAAGTTCAAAAAAACTTAAACCAAGTTCCGGTAGTTTAAGATTTTTTTCTTTTGTGAAAGTTAGGTCTTTTTCTTACGGGTTAATTGGCCAAATAGCACTAGTGAGAGATAAATTGAGAAACTAACCATAGCAAAATGGGACATGTATGACTATTTTTTGGACCATTTTCTCTTTGTAGAGCGAATATGCGTGAGAAACAAAACAATTTTTCTGTCATATGTACTCTAACATAACATTAACAGTATGACCCCATATGGTAACTATACACAGTCAAATGATAACTAATACTTATATCAGTAATTAACTGAACTTAGTTTCCTGTATAAACCATTGTGTGGCTAATAACATATATATTTTCATTATAACTCAAAAGGTTTCTTGGTGCGAAATAGATAAGAGGGTGGATGGATGTTTGACCAGAAGTTTGAAAATGAAAATACAAGGATCCAGCTAAAATCTGGTTTTCTTATAAGTTAAAGTTATTGAAGTGTATTTGTTAGCTACTATTCTATTGACACTTTATAATATAGTATTCATATAACAAATCACATAAACTTATGGCAGCGCACTGGACACCGTCAAGGTCGTCAGTGCACACGTTGTAGGGGAGAGGGCCACAACAAGGTCCTCCTCACGTATTACCATGGAAAAGACAGTTTTGTTATGAGCATATGAAAAAGTGGTCTACGAAATATCATTTTGTGACCCGGGATAAATAATGGAAGCAGTCATCCAAAAACGATTACGTGCATGATTCACAAGCTATTATTTTGTTAACACGTCGTAAATACGTTCTTATATAGCCTCGACTGTTGTATACATTATTATTCAGGATTATACTATTGTTTGGTCTGGCAGCAAGTATATATAGTATGGAACTCCTAGTGTTTATTTATCTTCTCTTGTAATATAAATGAAATGCCCCATTATTAAATTATGTGACTGAGTCGACCTAAATTTAAGGTATCAAATGTAACACAGGTGATCTATCAAATTTGTTAAGGCAAAACTATATCTTAGTTCACGTCACTTCTTATGGAATCTCATAACATAATAAACATACATGGTAAAATAACTGAAGTGATTTTAAGCTATTATCTTAAATTCTATTTAACATTGATAGAATAGTATGGTCACCTACATTACTCCATACCAAACGCACAAATTTTGGAAGACAAACATAGATGTTACCATTCGAAGCAAACTTCATTGTTAACAAAACACACATAGTTAGGGAATACAAACTTATGAATTTAGATGAGCATCAAAAAGAGTAAGTTTATAAAAAGTAAGTTTAGAAATATTTTGTTTAGGAAGACACATAAATGTAACTTAAATAGATAACAAAAACTGAGCGGCGGTAAACTACCAAACATTTAAGGGGCAAGTAGATCCACATTAAAGGTCACGAAGGCTTCAACTGCATACATTTTTCCATAAGTGCGGATGTAGCCCTCTGTTAAGTGTGAGAATAGGTGAAGTTTACGGGTGGCATGAAGCTCCAGCAAAACTAGTCAACAAATGAGAACCTTGGTGTCGATACAAAATTAGTCAACGTTATACAAACATAAAAGTATAATAATTAAAAAAATAGAGACACCATGTTACATCATCTATACTACCTAAAAATACAACAAAATAGTTTGCGCACACCGAACATAAAGAGAACAAAACACGACTATACTATTCAAAATAACGCTTAAATGGTATAATCCCAAAATTAACAAGATACCACCATTAGTATATCTAATTTATCGACATAATCAGGGACAATTAATCTGGTGTTAGGATTCTCTAACTTTTTATTTCACATAGAGGTGTGAGGTCCAGAACAAATAGGTTGTGTAACAACTTCGAGTTGTGGATGTGGTCCTCTATAGCGTTTTACCACTTTGGGCAACAATATTGATACATGGGGAGTATAAGGTGAGTGATTTATACAATAGCCGGTGATTATAATAGTATATAGAAATGCTTTATTTGCCAAAACGCACCGTCAATCTATACTACACAACATCATAAATATAATAGTCACAACCTTGTTGTTAACATATATATGCACTTGAGCATTATACTACAAAAAAACAATAGAATAGTCTGAAACCTTCAACAGTGAACTTAAAAGTAACTTTCTTTGTCGGCCATTTCAAGATTTCAGGCGTTCCCATACTTTAGTTCCGCCGTCCCCACTTCATGGCTATCTTTCTCCGCCTCTAGTTTCTCCCACAAACAGAAACTACATGTCAATCTTCCCAAATGTGCGGATTTACAAGCGACCGGCTGTGATTTCCCACTCTTTTACTCAATTTTTTGTCAATCGGAAACCCTAAAAATTTTCCCCTTTCTATCACGCTTTCTTCTCCTATTCCCCTGCCTTTTTAGTTTATGTGAAAAGTGATGGTTATGCTAAAAGTTATATTCAATGCGCGTTGGGGTTAAATAAAAGAAGGGTAGTTTTGACAATTAAGAGTTGTAATATATATTATATCATAGCCATGTATACCATATGGCTAGTTGGTGAATTAAAGAGTTTGTTTTAGTTATTAGGTGCAAATTCCCTTTTCTTACCTCATATCTTTCAGACAACTAGAGTTACATGTTCTCCCATTGTTCAGAAGATAATAACTTAACTAAACTCAAGCATAAAAAAAATAATCAATCAAAGAATGCTTTACATGCTTTAGCCAGGGCCAGCCGTCTATTTAGTAGTAGAGTTCGAGTTTACCGTCATCTGCAAATCTGGAGTAAGTTGTAAGGATACTTTTGGACTCACGCTTGACATAGAGTCTAGTGGACATAAACTCAGTCAAGTACTTTTCCAAGTATTTTCTTTCCTGCTTCTTCAGGTGAACCCAAGTTCTCGAGTGACATGTATTACGAGGACGAAGGCGAAAAACTCCACCTAGTAGAGGTTCTCGCCTAGGACAATAGGGTCTCTAAAGAATATGTCTGCGCCGGGCTTCTTCGACTTGGATCCAGTTATGAGGGTACTTAAAAGAGTACCCATAAAATGTACTCTCTGAACACTGGAGTGAAAATAAGTGCCAGTGCAATATTGGCTTCTCAAACCAAAAAAACAAGACATGAGAAAGCCACTACTTATCATGCTCCTTCCAACTGCACAAGCCTTAAGAAACGGTGTAAACATAAACAATCATCAAAACACTACAAAAGAATGTATAAAGCCTATCACAGATTCAACATAAATTCATATACAGAGTTAGCATTTTGAATTGGCACAAATATACAAAACAATTACTAAACCGAACTCATTTTTTCAAGAAATCCAAGTTTTGGAATAGATAACTATTCTATTAATTTAGAGTCCTATTTGAAATTAACTTGAATATTTTTATGGACCTATTAAACAGGTTGTGATTTAATATAAAAACACACTTCATATCTAATCTATTTAAACATAAATACATGCTTAATTAGACTGCCTTTAAAAAGTGTATTAAACATATCCAAATCCTTAGAATTAACAAGACAAGGTAATGATTTTCTCGAAATATCTTATGAATGTTTCTAACCTAAAACCTATGGTGAATTGATCGCATCGAAATGCCTTTGCAAATCACCAGAAGATTGTCGTATTCTATACTCGAGATTCAAGGGACCCCTTTTAGTTGAATTATGGTTTTTGATATTTTCATTTCTAATCCAAATTTTAGTTGAACTTTCTCTTTGTAGGGTTTCAGAAAAGTTGATCTTGAGAAATGGGAGTTTGCAAATGAGGAAATTTGCTACTCTTCACAGCCATTTGCTACTCAGTATAACACATTAACAGATTTAGAACGACAGAAAATGATTAGTCAGATCAAGAAACCGAAACAGAAGAAAGAAGGGTTAATTGAAGAGTTACATAAACAAGATGAGGAACGAGAAATGTTTGAGCAAAAAAATAAGAAGCTAAAATATCAGTTAGACCACATGGAGAAGCGTCAGAAAACAATGGTTTCGTATGTTTCTCAAGTATTGGAAAAACCAGGGCTTACTCTGAATCTCTTGCCGTGTGCGTGTCTACCCCAAACGAACGAGAGGAAAAGAAGGGTCCCTAGGATTGTGATTGAACCCATGTTGGAAGATAACCAGACATGTATTGTTGTGAGAGAATATGGTTCTACTAGCCCTTCTTCACACAAAACAGAACATCATGTGGAACAATTAGAGTCTTCAATAGTGATTCTTTGGAATTTGGACGTAAGAAGTCAACCTGAGCTGTTGAAGAAAATGCAGGTCCAAGCTGCGTTGGATAGGTTCCAGAAAAGTGCTAAAGCAATGAAATCTAAAGCGAAAGTAGAAAATTGCTTGCGCATGGGAGAGTTGTGAACCTGAGCTTTTGAAGAAGATTATGCCAAATTGTGATGAATAGGTTCAAGAAAAGTCGTGTTCCAAAACAAAAGGTTGAAGAAAAGGCTTAAAAGTAATGAAAGCGGAAGCTGAAGTAGAGGTTTGATTATAACCATGATATGTACGTGTAGTGTAACCGATGTTTGATCTAATGCTATTCTTAATATTAGTTCACTAACATGTGATAGAGAGACAATGATCATTATTGATTGCCGAATGTGATGAAGAATAAGAAATAAAACATTGTTCATCTCCAAGTATCTTGCTACTTGGTTTAAGCTTTAAATGAAATCATTCACCTTTTTTCTGACTGACATTTGTTGAAATCATTCATCTTTGAAAGTTGTAATGAGTTAATTTCTTACTGCACTAGCAAGCAAAAATAAATTAATGGGTAGCTAGCTACAGCCAGTTCAGGAGTGTTGGTCTTCGCTGGAAATGCATATTCCGGTTTGGTGATATCCGTGGATCCAACTAAGTTCATTTTACACTAGACTTTAGGTACGAGTGAATACAATTATTTGCAAGCCATCGAGGTTTCCGTAAAGCAGATTTATGTCACTTCATTAAAACGTGATTTGTTAAAAAAAAAAAAACTTAAAACGTGATTATCTTGGGCCATTTAGCAAAATGACTACGATTAGTAAAGTGTGGCCCAATTCATTTTTACGTAATTAGCATATTGTAATTTGAATATTTGATTAACCATTTTTTATAATTGGTTTTTGGGCGCATATATTTCAAAATTATCATATTTCTGGCCAGGTTTAGTTTAATTGGGGTTAAGTTTATAAAGTTATAATTTGACCCAATAAACTAAGTTTAGAATCAATTAAACCTTGTTGTGATGTTGTCACCATAATAATTTAAAGTTCGTATATTTGACATGAATTAACATAAACATTGTGTAAGTGTTAACACATTCTTATAATTGGGATGATTTCCACCATATTTGAATATACACTCTGTAGTTGGCATACTTTTTTCCTTTATAACATTGTTTCCACAACTGTGAAATTTTAACAAAGTTGTCGTCAAAAAAAAACTATAAGATAGGTTAGATAACTGTAATACAACTATTTCCATTAATATATATATATATATATATATATATATATAGTTTAAGTGACTAATCTTCCCAAATTATGAAGATGTTATTATCTGGTAATTTAAATTAATTTTTTGTCTGAATATTATATAAATAGATTAATATTAAAAAGTATATTTAGTACCAAAATATAAAACATTATACGATAATAATATTGAATAAAGTACACAATCAACATCGTTATAGAATTATAGAATATATTAAACAAAAATTTAAATATTTTATTTATAGTTTTGTCATAAAATAAAATTTTTATTGAAAAAACACCCGCACAAAAGTGCAGGTTGTAATATAGTTATAAGTAAATCAAACATAGCAGCAATAAACACTACAGCAAAATTTTGGATTTGTACTTTTAACCCTTTCGCATTACATTAAGGGTTTTACTGTGATAACTGCAGCGGTTGTGGTTGTAGTTGCAGACGTTTACGAATAAAGATGGTTGTGGTTTTAAGCATTATTAAGAGATTTGGACAATTACTACATCGGTTAAAAATTATTACGAAATACTTATGACTGGTTAATTACCAACTGCACCAGTGGTTAAATAATAAATTAACAATATTTACATTTTATATAATTATAAAATATTAAAGAATGATATTATTATAATAAATGAAAAAACTATATTTATAAAATTATACTATTATTTTTTTAAAAAAAATTAAAAGTATAGAAAAAATGTTGTTTTAAGTTTTATAATATATATATTTTGGTATTTCTATTATTTTAATTTAAAATTTAAATATTTTTTTAATATTTATATAGTCTTTTTTAAAATAGTTTTCTTTACTCTCCCGCAACCCCCCCCCCCCACACGACCACAAACTGTAGCTGGAACCAACTTTTAGACTTTAAAGGTTTATAGGGGTTTGAATCGATTTATAATGTTTTCTATAATTGTTGCAAAATGCCAACAACTGTTATCAACCGTAAAAGTTGCGTTTGCGGATGATAGCGAAAAAACCAGTCCCTAAACGAAAAAGAGAGAATCAGGCCCAAGCATGACCATGGCCATCCTCTAATCTCTTTTGTTTCTTCTTCCTTTTCCTTTCTGTCTTTGTATCCAAACGTGCCTTGATGTGTTTCGCTTGCAGCGATCTTATCTCCATTAGCTTCACCTTAGCATCTATGAAAGGAGCGTCAGATCTTGATGCCATCATTTTCTGTAACAAAGAACAATAAAACCACATGTTCAATATTTCTTTCTTTTCCAGTGTTACAAATCTCACCATAATGAGACAATTGAATAGTTAGTTTACTATCAGATGATTGCATTCCTGGCAACAGAGTTTCAAATATTATTTACTATTGTTGTCAACCTAGAAAATTTGTATTAACTATCGTCACAAGATAGTTTTACCTTGACTGTTGCGTGAACAATATCCTTAACAACACTTTATATAGGCGGTGCAGCTGGCGTCGTTAGTAACTGATTGTGATGTGTCTGTAACACAATTGTTGCAATCCTGCTAACTAGTTCTACCTGCGTTGGTGACAAAGAAAAGCTTTGGTAAGTGTGGTTGGAGTGCGGTTTTAACTATATATATAACAAACAAGTCTATATCATTATGTATATTGTACGCACATCGACATACATAAGCAGTCCCATGTGAAAATAGGCATGTAAAAAGACGTTAACTAGATGCTGTTGATGAAAAAAGGAGTAGAGAGTCACCATGTCGGGAATCAAACTCCAGCTTTCCATGTAGGAAAGAAGCTTTAAAGCATCTGAGTATGGTAGAGGCTACACAAAAAACATAGAAAGAAAGAACAATTGATTAGCAAACCCCTTGGATTGAAAGAAATAAGCTGGCTTTTTTCTGAACTTTTTTTTAAAACAAGACTCGAACCCACAAAAAGGCAACTAACCAGCAAGATCTGTTCAAGATCGTTTGTCTTATCTTTTGAGATTGTTTTGAGAACAAACTCAGACGGAGAGAGTCCGAGCATCGCTAATATGGTAAATCCGTATGATAGATCAATGTTCGAAAAAACAAAGATCTATGAACTCACTTCGCAAGAGATTGATGAATAAGAACAATCTCCACTTATGAATCAAATAAACTTCCAGAAAGTACAGATAAATTGATAAGAATCTTGTACAAGTTTTTCTGATTGAATCTACTCAACTAACGAAACATATTTCTTATACTCCACACTCTGTTTCGAGCTCTGCTAGCTGTCACTCGTTGATTGGAGCTGTTGGTATCATCCAAACAGACTCTAACCGCCTCTAACAAACTCTTCCCTCCACTCTAATGTTTCCACGTGTCTTCATTTCGTTTCCCTTCCGTTACCTATACCAAATCCTCCCTCTCCAAAGAATCTTGCCCACAAGGTTTCTTAAACTCAAATGTTAGATATTTATGTTGCATATCAAACAGAAATTCCCATGTCGCTTCCACCTCACTGCTATTAGTCCACTTTACTAACACCATTGTAGCTGCTTTGCCTTGATGCTGCACCATCTTCCTCTGGTTCACATATTCAGGTTCCTTGACCGCAGTTTCATAGAGCACAGTAGGAAGCTGCATTGTAGAAGGCACATCACCAATAACCTTTTTAAGCTGAGAAACGTGAAACACCGGATGGATGCGTGAAGAAGTAGGCAACTCCAGTTTGTAAGATACTTTGCCTCTTGTATCCAAGACCTTATAAGGACCATAGTACTTATGAGCCAGCTTTTTGTTAGACCTTGAGATCACTGACTGTTGTCTAAAGGTTGAATCTTAACAAACACCATGTCACCAATCTGAAATCTCCTCTCACTTCTATGTTTATCAGCCATCTGTTTCATCCGATGTTGAGCCCCCAGTAGATGGAACTTCAAGATTAACAACATGTCTTCCCTATCCTGCAAGCACTTAGCAACAATTTGGACCTTAGACTCGCCTGGTAGATAGGGTAGATGAACTCGAGGAGATTGACCATAAACAATCTCGTAAGGAGTGGTTGGTGTAGTAGTGTGGAAATTGGTATTGTACCAAAACTATGCTAGTGGAAGGCATTTTCTCCACAAGTACGGCTTATCACTTGTCATGCAGCGTAGGTATGTTTCAACACACCTGTTGACCACTTCGGTTTGTCCATCGCTTTGTGGATGATATGCCATGGACATATCCAGAGAGCACCCTTGCAATCTGAAAAGCTCTTGCCAAAACTCACTTAAGAAGACCACATCTCTGTCACTCACAATAGAATGGGTAAAGCCATGAAGTTTGAATACGTTACCCAAGAAAGTTTGAGTCACTGTCATTGTAGAATAAGGATGACTGTGTGCCATAAAGTGAGCTGCCTTTCTTAATCTGTCCACCACCACCAAAATGACTATCTTCCCAAAGGATATTGGCAACCCACCAATGAAATCCATTGATATGTCACGCCAAATAACTTTAGGAATGGGTAATGGTTGCAGTAACCTTGGAGAAGCTGCATTGTCATACTTGCACTGCTGACACACTGAACAACTTCTCAAGTAAGCCTTTATGTCTTTCGCCATTCCTTTCCAGTAAAATAACCCTTTAACTCTCTGCAATGTCACATCTCATCCCGAGTGACCTCCTTGATGTGACCTATGTAACCATCCCAATAGTGTATTCTTCAAGTTCACATTATTGGGAATGACTATCTTACTCTTTCTTCGTAGCACATTGTTGATCCAAGAGAAATATTTCCTCGCATTTTTATTAACTTTCAGCTCTGCAATCAACTGCTTAGTACTAACATCTACTTTATATGATTCTTGAATTTGTCTCATCAGGTCATAATAAATTACAGACATCGCCATATGTAAAATTTATGAAGCATCCACATGAGAAAGATCTTCTGCAGCTAAGTTCTCATTCCCTTGCTTGTATTGGATCTCATAATCAAATTCCAAAAGCTTAGGTAGCCACTGCTGTTTGAATACAAACGTTGCTCCAACAATTATTTGAGGCTTCTCTGATCTGTCTTTGTGATGAAATGGCTAATGAGTAAGTAATGTCTCTAGTTATGCACTGCAAGCACCACTGCAAGTAATTCCTTTTCATAAATGGACAGATTCAACTGTTTCCATTTCAAGTGAGGACTAATATAAGATAAGGGATGACCATCTTACATCAACACCACCCCAATCCTATGACCACAAGCGTCTTTCTCCACTAGGAAAGGTTTCTCAAAGAAAGGTAATGCTAAACCGGGGCCTCACATAACACCTTCTTCAAACACTCAAAAGAAGCTTGCGCTTCCTCATTCCATACAAAGGCATCTTTCTTTGTAAACGCAGTCAAAGGTCGAGCAATGGCTTCAAAATTCTTCACAAACCTTATGTAATACCCTGCTAAACCCAAGAAACCTCTCAAGTCTTCAAATTATTAGGATGTGGCCACTCTGCAATTGCATGTACTTTACTAAGATCCGTAGAAACACCTTCTTTCTCAATGAAATGGCCTAAGTATTCCACTTTGCTAGTTCCAAAATCACATTTAATTCTATTCGCATACATCTTATTTTCTCTCATTACCGCAAACACTTCACGTAGATGCCTCAGATGTTTTATCACATCTTTTCTATAGACGAGAATATCGTCAAAGAATATGAGCACAAAGTTCCTAAAATATGGTTTGAACACATCATTCATTAACCCCTGCAAGGTGGCAGGAGCATTGGTTAAACCAAATGACATTACCAAATACTGATAGTGTCCACTATGTGTTCAGAATGCTGTCTTTTGAATGTCTAGAGGATCCATCCTCACCTGATGATACCCTTCTTACAAGTCTATCTTGGAGTAGATAGCAGACCCACCTAGCTCATGCATTAGATCTTCTATCAATGGTATTGTAAACCTATCTTTCACAGTCATCTGATTAAGTTTCCTATAGTCCACACACAAACGCTATGAGTTATCCTTCTTCTTTACTAGTACCACATGAGATGCATACGGACTGCAGCTTGGTTGGACAGTACCCGCTTCTAATAATTCTCTCACCATTTTGTCCACTTCATTCTTCTGTTGCAATGCATATCTATATGGTCTCTGGTTTGCTCGGAATGGTGGTAAACCAGACGGTTCCTCAAATATGTCTGCAAATTCACTAATCAACGCCTGCATAGGTGACACTGTACCACTATCTTCTTTGTAATGCTTAATAACATTCAACCAAATTCCCTCGTTCTCTTCCTCATACGCATAGATCATACACAATTGTATCTCATCATCCTTGATCTCATCTATTCGTTTCGCCTTAACTTCTCTTACTGACCCTGGTTTCAGTCCATGCAAGACACACTTCTTCTTCCATTGAAAATGCATGATTAGTCTATCAAAGTCCCATGTAATAGGCCCCAAATTTGATAGCCACTGTACTCCTAAAACTATGTAATGACCCCAACGGAATCACCATCATATCTGATTGGAACTGATGATTTTAACAATTCCAAGAAGTTAGCTATCTTTGCACACACACCTAGTTTGGACCCATCTGCTACTGATACTCTTGCTCTACCAGCTGTTTCAAGTTTGCAATTGTTTTATCCACAAAATTGTGTGTAGAACCAAAGTCAATCAGTATCTAAAGGTTCTTTTTTTTTCCATGGATTCCTCTATCTCTCATTGTAGTATAATCCGTAACTCACCCTCTAAGTCTTCCTCCTTATCTCTTTCTATCTTCTCTTCGCCCTCTTCAACATCAATCATAAAGAGCTGTGTTTTCTTATGCGTTTGATAATGTTCTGGAGTAAATTTTTCATCACAGCAGTAACAAAGACCCTTAGCCCTTCTTTCACCCATCTCCTCATTAGTCAAGAACTTTCTCAACTGTTGTGTGTTCTCTCTTGACTTAAACCCATCTCTAGTCTGTATCTTTTCTTGTGCTTTTGGTAATGGTAATAAACCTTTTCCACCAGTACTTCCACCTATACTTATTGAAGTAGACCATCATGAAGTGATTTGTTTCTGCGGATGAGCTCTTTCGTATAATCTTCCAAGAACCGAGCATTGTCTTGTGGATTGTGGATTAAACATTCACATATGCATATGTGTGTCTAACCTCAATCTGCCAAATAAGGACTGACCAGGTACTCTTCTGACATATGTAGTCGAGATCGTATCAACTAAAACTTCGCGTGATACTCTCTTATTCCCTCTGTTTCCTCCAACTCTTTCAACTCTGAAATCGGATCATCCAATACTTCCTCAAATCTTTCTTTGAGTAGTGCTCTATAACTTCTCCAATCACGCAAGACGTAACCATTTTGATCTTCCTGTACAAGAGCTTGGTGCCAAGTGCGAGCCAGGCCATCAAAATGTATAGAAGCAATCACTACCTTTGATTCTTCTGGAGTATTATCAATGGTAAAGAATTGCTCTAATAAACACAACCATTCTTATCTTTTCTCCTCCGAATCTCGGAAAGTCTATCTTCGCCAAACGAGTCATGCCATTGTAGATATTATCCACATTAGCTTGCGTATGATCTCGTTGAATGTCCTGAGTATGTGAAATCCTTGGGGAGTTTCCACGATGAGCCGGATCATTACTCGTCGATGCCCCTGTTTGATTAGGGAAACATATCATCAATTTAAAAGCCTTCACCATCTCCTGGATTTCTTGACTCGTCTTCTCTTCTTGTAAGGCAATCGACTTCTCCAACGTGGTGAATATTACTTCAATTTCATCGTCGACCTCCCAAACCATCGTCTTCTTCTCAATTGTGTGAGATCTTGTCTCCGCCATCTCCACCTACCAATCACCGCAAATTCCAAGGATTGTCAAGCTCTGATACCACTAATACGGTAAATCTGTATGATAGATCAATGTTTGAACAAACAAAGATCTATGAACTCACTTCGCAAGAGATTGCTGAATAAGAACAATCCCCACTTCTGAATCGAATACACTTCCAGAAAGTTTAGAGAAATTGATAAGAATCTTGTACAAGTTTTTTCAGAATGAATATACTCAACTAACGAAACAGAGTTCTTATATTCCACACTCTGTTTCAAGCTCTACCAGCTGTCACTCATTGATTGGAGCCGTTGGTATCACCCAAACAGACTTTTACCGCCTCTAACGAACTCTTCCCTCCACTCTAATGTTTCCACATGTCCTCATTTCGTTTCCCTTCCGTTACTTGTACCAATCACAACATTTGAAGCAAAATCAGGAACAGTTCCCCTGGATTTCTCCGCCTGAAAATCATATGATGCAAGAACAAAATATTACAAAACAAGGTTAAAACAACATATATTCAAAATAATTTTGTAGGCAAAGACTTGGAAGAGAATCCATGGTTCTATTGGCAAACGAGCCTATACCGAGAGAGCTCACAATCATTACCTCATATTCAACAATTCGGTTCTTTTTATTTTCTGCTACCTCTAAAGCTTCTATGATAGAATCTATTGAACTGAAATGAATTAATGTGGTAAAATTCCAAAGTCAGTTACAACTTGTTTAAATACTCCGGATAAGCTAAAGGAGACTTAAACCAGAGTGGTTATCTCTTAACCATGATAAACCAACATTCTATATAATCTAATACCCCCCGATCAAGTCTCTGAAACCCAACTATCATGAGGGAGAAAAAGATTTGAAAGTGACATTCAATCGAGCAAAAAAGGAATGGTCTAGTATGCACGGCTTTGTGAAGATGTCTGTGTGCTGGTTAGAGCTTGAAACATGCATCAGAGTGAGGAAACCATTCTTGACTTGATCTCGGACTGTGTGACAGTTAATTTCCACATGATTCGTTCTCTCGTGGAAAACCGGATTAGTAGCAAAATGCATAGCTGACTTGTTATCACAAAAAATCTTGGCCTTGGTTGTGACATTAATTTTCAGACTTGTGAGAAGCTGTTGAAGCCAGAGGAGTTCACAAGTCGTATGCGCCATATTCCAGTACTCTGCTTCCGTGCTACTACAACTGACTACGTCTTGTTTCTTGGATTTCCAGGTGACCAATGAAGTTTCGAAATACACACAATATCCAGTGACAAACCGACGAGTATTAGGACATGTGGCCCAGTTATAATCAGAAAACGTATTGAGACAAAGGGTAGAGGAAGCATAGTAAAATAATCTTTGACCTGGGTTGTTCTTGTTGTATTGTAAAATCTTGTGCTCAACAGTGAGATGAACATCAGTTGGAGAAGATATGAATTGACTCAAGCAATGAACTGTAAATGTTATATTAGGACGGGTGGTCGTCAGATAAAGAATTCGACCAATCAAATCCGGATACGATGTATGAAGAGGTGTGCCAGAGTCACGGCTCAACTTAACCAACAGATCCATAGGTATTGAACTCGGCTTACAAGCAAGAAGACCTGCATCAGATTAGAGACTCAAAGCATATTTCATCTGGTAAATAGAAATCCTTTTTGAGCTCCGAGCAATCACAAGACCAAGAAAAATCAAAGAGGACCCAAGTCTTTGATCTTGAAGTATTGATGGAGTGTGTCTTTTAAAGATTGATCCTCAGAATCATTTTTTCCAACAATCATAATGTCGTATACAGAAACAAGAGCAACAACCGGATTGCTTGAGAAACAATGTAGTGTCCGCTGGTGATTGAGTGAAACCAGCCGAGAGAAATACTGCATAGATAAGATTATACCATTGTCTTGACGCTTGTTTTAAATCATATAAGGTTCTATGGAGGCGACAAATTAGATTTGGCGGAAGAGAACGAGAGGCAGGAACATAACCTTGGGGAAGACTCATGAATATTTCTTCATCCAGATCACTATGCAAAAAAGTATTAGACATGTCCATTTGAGACATACTCCATCCTTGAATCGCAGCAAGACCCAGTATAATCTTGACACTCGCAAGCTTAGAAATTGGAGAGAAAGTGTCAGTAAAGTCGACACCCTCATGCTGAGTAAAACCCTTAGCAACCAAACATGCTTTGTAACGCTCTATCGCGCCATCAACCCTGTATTTGAATGTATATACCCACTTACTGCCCACTCTATTATTCCCTGGAGGTAATGATTCAACTGTCCAGGTATGATTAGCTTCCATAGCCTGCAATTCCTCGTTAGCAGCCTTCGTGAAATGACGGGATAACATGGCTTGTTTAAAAGAGGTGGGTTATGTTTGAAGAGAATATGAGAGTATATATGATTGATAAAACGGTGTATAATGTGAGTAGGTAAGGACTGAAGAAATAGAATAAGGTGTTGATGATGGTAAGGAAGGGATTGAGCTAGAATCAACGGTACCCGGAGGAAGAGAATAACGCGCAAGGACACAATGATACTGAGATAAGTAACTTGGAGCCTTGACATTGCGTTTGGGTCTTCCATTCAATAAGTGTCCTTGACCTTTGCTCAGTGGAACAGTCTCATTGATAACACTAGAATGAGGTATATCTAAATGTATAAGAGCAGGAATGCTATTAATGATCACATGAGTATGTATCGGCATGATATTATCAAAGATATCAAACAAAGGAATACTAGTATGAGTCTTATCATCTTTAAAAGGAAAAATATTTTTGTGAAAAACTACATTCCGGATAACTGAAATCTTATTAGTATCAAGATGTAAAACCTTAAACCCTTATAACCAGAAGGATAACCTAAGAATACACAAGCATCAGCTCTAGCAGCTAGTGAATCGAAGAACTCATGAGAAAGATCAAAAATCGTCACAGGCTCATCTCTACCATATTGAACTGAAATGAATCCAAAGTCAGTTACAACTTGTTTATATACTCCGGATAAGCTAAAGGAGACTTAAACCAGAGTGGTTATCTCTTAACCATAATAAACCAACATTCTATATCATCTAATAGAATCGGCAGCTGATCGGACATCTACCGTCTTCTTCTTAGCTAAACCTGCAACACCTTCCTCTTGGATTTCATCCTGTGATCCATGCCTGAACTGCGTTATCGATCTCAGACTCAAATAGCTCTTCTAACCTCTTTTCCTTTTCCTCCTGAGAATTGCAAGCAAAATCAAAGTGATGAACCCAAAGTCATCTAAAAGTAACTCATCAGAGTGCTAACATCTATATGTAGTCCTGCTACCAAATCACCATTTTTACAGCCAATCTAAATAAGAAAAAACTTCTTCATACAGTTAAGAACTTGCTCAAATTTCACATTTGATTTCTTTCTGCATCCTTTCATGCAAAATTTACTGGACCAAGTTCTAGCAGTAGGGAATTACCTCGAGGAAGAAAAGTTCTTCAGTACGATCTCAGCATCGCATGGAGCGGTCATGAGATCCAGTGACGAGAAAATCACCACGATTGCTGACAGCAAAGCACCAAATCTCTGCGTGATGTCCCCCAAGCGTTAAAAGCAACTCAAAATTGTCTGCATCCCGACACTTCACAAGTCGGTCTTTCCCAATGCTGAATAGGTAATGGGTATTGCGAACAAATTTTAAATCCATATCCAGTGCCGGTCCGGCCATCCGTGGTGCCTAAAGCACACTTATAATATGTTGCTCCCTAACTATAATTTTTTTGATAATATAAAATTATAATTAAATAATGCAAGATATTATTAAAGTTTAATTTGTTCAGAGACAATAAAAAGTAAAACATAAATATTATTCATGAAAGATAACTCTCCTTGCTTTTTTTCCTACAAAATCATTTATCAACTTCCAATAATTAAGTTTTTCGGCTAACTCATGCTCTATTGATATCATCGACAGTCCATTCCAACATTCCTGAGACATAGTCGAACGTAGATAATTCTTAATAAGCTTCAACTTTGAAAAATTTCTTTATGGAGAAGCAACTGAAATCGGAATTGTTAGTAATATACGATAAGCAATCTCTGTATTTGGATAACAACCATCCATTTTTTTTAGAAATTCCAACATCTCTATCGCCTTTGTAATTTCCTTTGGCAACATTCCTCTTAGATATTGAAGTTCCATACAAAAATGTTTCCCATCTATATCAAAATGCCTAGCATGCTCAAGAGAAGCTTCAAGCTTAACACAAGATATCATCAACTCATCATCTTTTGCTGACTTTAGCCTTTTCATACCAAACAAAAACCCAAAGATTTCTTCGTACCGCTGAAATTGCTCGAATCTAACCCCAAGTGACACTATAGCTTGATCCACTATGTTGATGAATTAATCGATCCTAAAACTCTCCTCCGCATTTAACTGGTTACTATCATCAACTTTTTCAGCATCTTCACCATAATGCTTTTTCCTTTTTATCAAGCGTTTTGGCTTTGAAGAAAATGATGGTTCAATTTCCATGTCAATGGCAATTTGCATAGCTTCAACTTTTGCTTTCTCAAACCAGTTTCTCTGTAGCCTTTCAAATAACCAACAAGCCCTCCTAACTGAAAAATGGCAGCCTCAAGATCCATATCCTTTGATTGTAAAGATTTGCTCACTATATTGACAACATAAAGCAGATCATACCAAATTACCATTCCAAACAAGAATTCAAATCTTCCAATTCCATGTGTTTCACTTACTGCAAGACATTCCGCATCACTACGATTTCCAAGATTATCACTATTCTCTGCTAAGTAAAACAAAGCCTCCCGTATATTTACAGCTTGAAACCTTATTGGTTTTACACTATCAATACGACTTTCCCAACGAGTTTGTGATAACTGTTTAAGTGTAGTACCATTCACCACCTCTCTATAAACTTCCCAGTTGTTGGTTGAAGATGAAAACAGATTGTATAAACGTTGCACAATGCCCAAAAATGAAACTGCTTTCTCAGATGAAGAAGCCATGTCACAAAGAGCAATATTGAGACTATGGTACCCACATGGAGTAAAAAATGCCCTTGGATTAATATCCTACAATATTTTCTGAACACCCTTATGCTATCCTTTCATATTAGACCCGTTGTCATAACCTTGTCCTCTCACATCACCAATATTTAACTTAAGATCAGCCAATGCATATTGAAGAGTGGTAACAATTCCTTCTCCTGTTTTGTCTTTAATTTCCAAAAATGACAAAAAGAACTCCTAAACTTTAGGTGAATCCGTAGAAACATCTACACATCGAATTAAAAAAGTCATATGCTCTTTACGACTAATATCAAGAGTAGAATTCAAAATGATTGAAAAATACTTCACCTCTTATATCTTCTTTAAGATTACCATTCTAATCTCGTTAGCAAGTAATTCTATCAACTCACTGAATCTTATGGCTAAGATAATGATATTGAGTTTCACCTTTGTCAACTCGTCGAATGTCCTCCTTCATTACTTTATCAAAGCCTCCAATCATCTTAATAAAAGCCAAGAAGTTTCCACTGTTTGGATCACTAACCTTTTCGTTTTCTTCACGAAATGCTAAATTTCTTTCTGCTAGAGTCTTTACCACTGCAATTATCCTTAACATCATATCTCTCCAATGTTTCTTCTCTTTGTTAATTGCCTCCTCCAAATGTTTATCAAGAGTTTTACTTTTCTTCAGACTCTTTTCTAGCTCAATCCAGCGGCTCATGCAAACAATATGGTTGTAAGTAGTGTCATGATTTTTCAGCCTATGTGAAGCATTTCTCCAATCATCATATCCATTAGTCACCAAAAGAGGAGGAAATGTTTCTTGAGTGAATAATTTACAGCAAAAACAAAAGATTTTATCTTTAGATTTTGAGTAAACTAACCATCTTATGTCTTGTTTCTCTCCATTGTTCATTCTTCTTGTATAACATGAATAAGTGAAACATCTTTCAATACTATCTCTTGGAAAAGGATAATCAACTCGAGGTCTTGCAGGTGGACCTTTGTCAACCAAACAATCTCTCATTCTCTGTTCAATTTTCTTCCAATTTTCAAGATCATCCATATCAACATCCTCGCGAAAGCCTCTAATATCATTAGATTTCTCTTGTGCTTCTATGTTTTCATTCTCATATTGTTCTTTGTTCATATTCATACAATCTGGATCATCTCTAGCAGTTTCTTCTTCACTCTTCTCAGCAATATCTTCTTCAAAAACAAGCTCTTCATCTTCCTTGTCCTCTTCAGTTTTAGAAGTTTCTTCAACTTTAGAACTTTTAGTTCTCGAGACATACTTAAGCATATCATTAACTTGAGATTTCACCAATTCATCTTGTCTTGCTTTTTTCTTCCTATTTTTAGCTCCACTTAATTGATTTCTTATTCTATTTCCTGGAAGCATTATCAACAATTCAAAAACATAAAAAAAAACATAAGCTGACAAAATACACGTCTTTAACTGGAACAAAAATCAGTTTCTCTGCAACTTTTACAAAAGTTAACAAAAACAAAAGACACAAAGGAAAAAGAAAAACTTACATAGATTCAGAGATAGACTTATTCTGTCAAAACACAATCAATTTTTTTAATAACAATTGAAGATGAAATATGATCAGAGCCGACAAAGAAGAAGAAGAAAAAAATTAAAAAGTTAGAAGATAAAACGCCAATTGTTAGGGTAAATAAAATAGGTAGTTATTGTAATTTATGTATTTTATCATTTAATATAACATATAAGGAAATCAAATATTTTAGAAAAGGCAATTAGTATTTTTGATCAAATCAGGTAGTGATTATCAATTTTTTTTTGGTAATTTGTCTTTATTAAAAACGAGCAAAAAAAATTTGCATAAACCACACTCGAACCCATAACCTAAAGAACTAAGAACATACACAGCAGCCACTATACCATAGAAACTTTGCTGGTCATGATGCCCTTAAAATCTTAATAACGTGTGGCGCCCCAAGCCATTGCTTTACGGGCTTTAGCCCAGGGCTGGGCCTGCCATATCACTATAAAACATAGTTACGTCACGTGTCAGTACAATAGCACAAATCTGTAGTAAGGATTTTAATACAGAAAAACATGCTTCCACATATTGATTTTCATACACTCCAATATGAGGAATTTAGTAGAGTTAGTGCCCTTCTGAGGAATTTAGTAGAGTTTTAGGGGAGTACCTGTCATCATGACCAAAGATGAACTTGTGACAATCACCAAAATCCAGTCCCCAAGGTAGAGTGGGCTCAGAATCAGAAGTCTGGAAGGATACCCTAAGAAATCGAAAGAACACATCAAAGGCAAACCGACGAAGACACACATCAAATGACCAAGATCGCAAGACGAAGCAATCTAGGAAGAGAGTGTCATCAAAAGATACCAATGAGGAGCATGTCATGAATTTAAGCAATTGGACATTTAAGAATTTGAGGACAATTTCAATTAAGGGGAGGGGGGGGGGTGTAGTAACCCTCCCGAAGGGATAAAATGGTCAACATCGGCAAGTTGGAATTTAGAGCCAAGAGTTTCGGAATCAAAGTATACTGAGGTATATTAAGTTTTAATCACAGAAAACTTGACATGATTTGGAGAAACTAGAAGATTGGTCAAGCATCTACATTTTTGGGTCAAGTCACGAGCGATCGGGTCGATCGGGAGTTATGATCGATGAAAGGCGTTTGGATTACTTCAACATTTTTTCAAGACAAGATGCTTAATCTAAATATTTGGTACACAATAGGACGTGGTAGTTAATTACTGGTTGGAAGCACTATGTTTTAGAAGCATGACATTTTAGAAGTATGATGTTTTAGAAGTACAACGTTTTAAGAAGAACATTGTATTAATAAAATATTAATAATAATTCATATTAATAATAATTCGGAAGCAGAACGGAAGGTAAGCATGACGGGAAGTAAACACGACGGGAAGTAAACACGATGGGAAAATTGAAGTTGGATCAAAAACCTAATTTTGGTATTAGATAATATTTTCCGGGGAAGCCGGAGGATCGGGAAATATTTACTCTCAAGGTTAGAATTGAGTTCAGAGTTTATTAAAAAAATTCAGCTCATCAGAAAGGGCGTGGAAAAATAATCGGGATCAATTGCAGGTCAGAAATATGCAGTAAGGGTCATAATCGTGCGAATGGACCGGGAAATACGAGGTGGCTCGATGCATGTGATCTGAATGTGCTGGAAATGTATGTTTATACAGAAGCACGAGTTGTCGTCGTATATGCAACTGGTACATGCAGCCTGACATGTAGAAGCACGAGGTGTCTTCGCACATGCAACTATTGCTTGTAGCCAGCCATGTGGAGAGGGTGTGGTGCTTTACATGAAGAACAGGCATACGGCCTGACATGTGGGAGGATGTGCGGTGCTCTGCATGAGACCAATACATGCAGCAAGCCTTGTGTGCACCGTGTGTCGCCGCGCATGCGACCAGAAGCATGCGGGCTGACGTGTGGCCATACCTCACTTCACAACGTTTTCTATAAATACCAATGTGTCTCTTTAGTATCAGAAATCCATTCCACACCAAAGGCACTTCAAAAACGTGGGTAGAGAGAGAGAGCGAGAGAGAGAGAGAGAGAGAGAGAGAGAGAGAGATAGAGAGAGAGAGAAATTTTTAGAGTGTAGTAGAGTTTTGAAGATCGATACTCCACCGAGAAATCAAGTTCTGTCCAATCTACGATTCTCTACGATTGTGACGCAGAAGCTTTCTCCAAATCAATCCGTCCAAGCCAGTTAGTTACTACTTGATCAAGCAGAGGTTTGTCCAGATCAGTCAAAGTCATGGTTTGGTTTTCGCCAAGTCATCTTCGATCAGCCATCTACTTATCCGCATAGAACACTATGAGTTGGTATTGTTTGAATTTTGTTTGGAATTTAGGATAGTAAGTTGATTGAGTTCAAATTGGAACTTAGGATATAGATCGAGAATTCATATAGAATAGAATGCTCACGTTATTGCATGATAGAGTTCTTAGGGTTATATATCTAAGTGGACTCAGTCAACACATGGTAAGCTGAGATGAAATAAAATTAAGAGTGAATTACTAACCTGACTAGGACTAGGATGCATCATATTTGCTAATCTTTCGTGTTGATATGGTCGAGTTTAGGTTCCTGTTATCTTTAAAGATAGCTTCGCAGCAGGAGGCTGAACTATCTAGGTAACAGTTTGATTGAGTTGATTGCATGTTAGATTAGTTAAATGCTTGCTCGCTTAATTGATCTTATTGATTGAGGTTAGTCATCTATTGGTAAGGGAGTGACTAACTAGTTGATTTGTTATAATTAAGATTATTGGTTATGTGTTGTTATTTAATTGATTAGACGTTAGTACTAAGGGCCATGGGCCATATAGTCTGGATTATTGGTACTAGTGGTTAATGTTGTAGAGTCGAGAGTCTAGTTAGGATTTGGAACTTTAGCCTTACGTTAGGTTCTAGATTGAGATCATGTAGTTAGAGAGTGATGCCACTTAGCCTGTGCGAAACCCGCCCATGCTAGGCATGTTTAAGGGTGAGTAGTGTTTTCTCGACCTCGTACCCAGCGGGTTCAAGGAAACCCCTTATTTTCTGATTGGGAAGACTCAGTGGGAGACGAGAATTGGAGATGGTCTCGTCGCCTGTGGCTGAGTGTTACAAGACGGTTTCATGGCCTATGGCTGAGTGTTACATGGCGGTGTAACGGTTGACAGTGGCCCGACTATACTGGGGCTGTTAACACCCGGCAGTGACCTGAAGGTACTGTGGGGGTGTCATGCGGTGAACCAAAGTTACTGTGGGCTGCGGTCAGTTGAAATTTTATTCTTCTAGCCTTTGTGGTATGGAGATAGGATATTGCCGATGTTGAGAAGGAGCACGAAGTCACCAGGGCCCAGGTTAAAGTGTCTTGTTGTGTAGAGGGTTATGAAACACTAGACTTAGTGTTAGCACCAAAATACGGTGTTACGAGTTAGACTCGAGTGGTAATTAGTTAGAATCTTATTACTGTGATTGTTATTGGCATTGGCATTGGTTTATTTACTTGCAGGTTTCTTACATTAAGACCTAACTCCGGCTCAGGTACCGGATTAGGCTTGGTGTCTAGTTGGTTAATATAGACCTGCGGTTGGCCTGTATGTGTTTGAATGATTGCTTATGAAGGGTGGTGGATATTCAAAGCTATGCGGTATCATTGGTTGGCCGATCATGTTCTTGTATGATTGTTTGTCAACCGGTTAATGACACTTGTATAGTCTAAGTGTCTAACACTACATGAGTACTGAACACTACAAGAAAACTAAGCTTTTACTAGGAAAATTTACTAGGAAAATAGTTCCTCGTAAAATTACTACGAGTTTACTTCGATTTTACGAGGAAACCAGTTTTCCTCGTAAAGTGCTCGTAACCTTACGAGAAAAAGGTTTCCTCGTAAATTCAAAGTAACCTTACGTGGCTATTACGAGGAAAATGTCATTTTCCTCGTAAACTCATAGTAACTTCTCTCCTCGTAAAGTCCTAGTAATAGTTTACTACGAAATTAGGAGGAAAGGTTTTGTTACTACGAAATTAAGAGGAAATGGATAGAAAATATCGAATTTAAATCAAAAACGTGTTTTGTACTTACTTTTCCTAGCGATTTCCTAGTAAATTCTCAGATTCGAAAATTCCTATAAATACCACCATATGTGATTCATTTGAAACACATCAAAAAAAAATCAGCTATAAGCTGAATCAAACACAAAAAAAAATGTCCGGTCCGGGAAATATTTTCGAGTTGCGGAAGTGGATGTATTCACACAGAGATAATAACGGGAGGGTGACGAAAGAATTTCTCGAAGGGTTGGAGACGTTTATGCATCAAGCAGATTCTACACCACTCACGCAGGAAAGTGGTAAGATGTTCTGTCCTTGTCGGAAATATTGCAATACCAAATTAGGCCCTCGTGAAAATGTTTGGAAGCATTTAATAAATAGAGGTTTCATGCCATATTATTATATTTGGTATCAACATGGAGAAGATGCTAGTTGTAGGAATGAAGGTAGCAGTAGTAATAGCAATTTTCAGATTGAACCGGTTGAGCATTTGCGTAATGAAGGTAGCAGTAGTAATAGCTATCATCACCAAGAGGAACAAATGGTAGATTGTGATAGGGTTCATGATATGGTAGGTGATGCCTTTGTAACTCATGATGATGATGAAGTTGAAGAACCTAACTTAGATGCAAATTTTTTTTATGAAATGTTAGATGCTGCGAATGAGCCAATTTACAGTGGTTGTAGAGAAGGTCTGTCTAAATTGTCGTTGGCTGCTAGAATGATGAGTATTAAAACCGATCACAATCTACCTGAAAATTGTATGGATGCATGGACAGACTTGTTTAAAGAGTATTTGCCAATTTCTGAATCTGATAATAAGATTCAGAAATTGGTATATAGTCTTGGGTTGCCCTCGGAGATGATAGACGTTTGCATCGACAACTGCATGATTTACTGGGGAGATGATGAGAAGTTAGAAGAATGTCGATTTTGTAAGAAGCCACGATTCAAACCGCAAGGTCGAGGGCGTAATAGGGTACCGTACCAAAGGATGTGGTACCTACCAATCACAGACAGATTGAAAAGATTTTACCAATCTGAGGAGACTGCTAGAGGGATGAGATGGCACGCTGAGCATACTCAGACGGATGGAGAGATGACTCATCCATCAGATGCAAGAGCATGGAAACATTTTAACAATGTACATCCACATTACGCTAGCAATAGCCGGAATGTGTATCTTAGATTATGCACTGATGGATTTAGTCCATTTGGAATGTCTGGGAGACAATATTCATTGTGGCCGGTCTTTCTTACACCGTATAACTTGCCACCAGAGATGTGCATGCGATGAGATTTTCTATTCATGACCATATTAATACCTGGTCCAAAACATCCAAAAAGATCTCTCGACGTTTTTCTACAACCACTGATAAAAGAGTTGAAAAATTTGTGGTCAACAGGGGTGAGGACATATGATTGTTCAACGAAAACAAATTTTACGATGCGAGCGATGCTTTTGTGGACCATAAGTGACTTTCCTGAATATTGTATGTTGTCTGGGTGGACTACACATGGGAGATTAGCTTGTCCATATTGTAATGGAATGACAGATGCATTTCAGTTGAAGCATGGTAGGAAGACTAGTTGGTTCGATTGTCACCGTCGATTTCTTCCGGATCACCACCCATACCGAAGAAACAAGAAATTGTTCAGGCACAAAAGGGTTGTCAGGGACACTCCTCCTCCATATTTAACTGGAGAGCAAATCGAAGCGCAAATCGATTACTACGGTGCTCTAGAAACAGCTCCTCGTGGTGGGAATTGGCATGTTCCCAGTAATATGCCTGATTATTATGGTGTTCAGCACAATTGGCACAAAAAAAGTATATTTTGGGAATTGCCATATTGGAAAGATCTTCTTTTGCGCCACAACCTCGATGTGATGCATATAGAGAAGAACTTTTTTTGAGAACATCATGAACACTATATTGAATGTCCGAGGGAAGACGAAAGACAACGTAAAATCAAGAGCCATGATTGTCATGTCTTTATGCAGCGACTACTTCCCTTTGCGTTTGCGGAGCTACTACCGGCAAAAGTACATGAAGCACTTTCAGGTAATTAATTAATATAATACGATGACATGATTAATTTATTTCTATATATATATATATACTAATATGGATAATTTTTGTTTTCGTATATATATAAGGAATTGGAGTATTTTTTTAGGGATCTGAGCATCCGCACTCTCAAAGTGGAAGTTGTCCAACAACTTCATGAAAACATCTCCGTCTTAATCTGCAACTTGGAGAAAATATTTCCGCCAATTTTTTTCGACGTCATGGAACACCTAGTTGTCCACCTTCCGTATGAGGCATTACTTCGTGGACCCGTGCATTATGGATGGATGTATCAGTATGAAAGGGCCATGAAAACTTTGAAAGGAAAAGCCAAAAACCTAGCAAGAGTTGAAGGTTCTATTGTGGCGGGAAGTTTGACGGAAGAAACATCACATTTCACTTCGTACTACTTTGCACCGAAAGTACGTACAAGGAAACGAGCTCCAAGAAGATATGATGATGGTGGTGTCGTGCCGACATATATGGAAGACGATGTTCCAGACATCTTTTGTCAAATTGGGCGATTGAGTGGGAAATTGAAAGAGGTTTGGTGGTCGAGTGATGAAGACGTCCATAGTGCACACCTTTATATTCTTCTTAATTGCGAGCATCCATTGATTGCTTATTTTGAAAGGTAAATATATAAACATACACACTTATATATATATATATATATATATATTTTCAATATTAAATATAATACATAACATATATGATTTTACAGTCAATTTGAGACTCAAGTCGAGGAAGCAATACCTGGTATATCGACAACTGAGTTAGACAAAAGGAAAGATCAACACTTTATCAAGTGGTTGAGGAAACATGTATTTATTTATTACTTAAATTGTATGCATACATTAGCAAAGTAAGTTTAATGTCTAATTATTTAACTTTTTTGTTGCAGGTTGATTATGACGATCCTGAGTATCCCGCATGGTTTCGCGAATTACTTCAAGGTCCAGTTGCAAAGGTCACTACATCGTCGATGTATTTCACCCGAGGCTATACTTTTCATACCTATGACTATGGTAGACACCGGGCGACAAGTAATTATGGAATATGTGTGAAAGGCGAAACAGATTTCTACGGGATCTTGCAAGAGATTTATGAAGTTCAATTCCCGAGTATGGGTTTGAAATGCGTTATCTTCAAGTGTGAGTGGTACGACCCCGTCGTAAACAGAGGTGTTCGGATTAACAAGAACGGTGTAGTTGATGTCAACGGTGGACGAAGGTACACCAAATTCTTTTTTTTTAATATCCAGGTTTTCAGTATTAATTAAATTTTACATAATGATCTTTATTTTCGTAGGTACAACAAGTTCGAGCCTTTCATATTAGCTTCCCAAGCAGATCAAGTTTGCTTCATTCCATACCCTCGGATTACTACCTCGGGAATAAACTGGTTAGCTGTTATCAAAGTTACACCTCGAGGACGAATAATCGCTGGAGATGAACCACCATTACAAGAAGAATACACCAATGAGATCGAGGTAGCTGAAGCAGAAATTGATGAGTTCTTACTCATTGATCCGCATAATCGTGAATACGAAGATGTTCCTGATCACTCAACGGACGAAGGTGTAGACGACGAGTTTTTAGAAAATGATGATGTTTCAACAGATGACGACAATGTATCCGAATGAATTATGTATGTTTATAAGTTTGTTTAATCACAAAAATGAATTTGGATTATATATGTTTTAAGTTTGTTTAATCACAAAATCAATTTGCATTTGGGGTTTGGGGTTTATGTGTAGAAGAGGTTAGGAGTTTGGTGGTAGAAGAGATTATAAGTTAAGGAAGTTGTGGTTTGGGGTTTGGGGTTTCGAGTTTAGGGATTTATAAACCCTTTCCTTGTAAAACCCTAGTAATAGAAAACACAGGCATAGCTGTTTCCTCGTAAGGTCCTAGTAAGGTTTACTAGGGCTTTACGAGGAAACAAACGCGGGCATAGCTACTTCCTAGTAAGCTTGTTTCCTCGTAAAGGCCTAGTAACTGCCTTACGAGGACCTTACGAGGAAATAGAAACACGGGCATATCTATTTCCTCGTAAGGTCCTAGTAACATTACTAGGGCTTTACGAGGAAACCAAATTCCTTATATATACTCGAGCAATCCAGTTTCTCATTTGCTAGTAACCTTCTCTCTAAATCCTCTAAATGTACTCTCTAATTCGTAGTTAGGTGATTAGATTAGGGAATTTAGATTAGGTGGTTAGTTTAGGGAATTTAGATTAGGTGGTTAGTTTAGGGAATTTAGATTATGTTGGTTTACTTTTATTTAGTGTTTTTTTAAATTATACGGGGAATTAATGTTTCGATTTTTTTTTTAAAATATAGATGCCTAGACAGAGCAAGCTTGCTAAGGCTGCCGGTAGGAGGACGTCGTCTCTCGAGGGGAGTCACTACGGAGACATGTTTGGGCGTCAGGATGCTCCGGGTTCATCTTCGTCAGCTCCCGGTTCATCTTCGATTCCCGAGACTCAGGGAGCTTCTACGGCGTCCCGGGAACCACATCCTCCTCCTCCTCCTCCTCCACCGGTCGGGGTTCATCCCGATTTGGATGTGCCGCCGAACGCACCCTTTGCGGTGTACACGGTGGAGGATATTTTGGCCCTTCCAGGCAGAGAAGGGCTCGCAGAGTTAGACCCTATCCGACGGGACGGCCGAAACGTATTATGGTATGTTTTAATTTTTAAAAAGTTTTTTTAATTTATTTCTTAATTAACAAAATATTTAGAAATTAATCTAATTAATGATTTATTTTGTGTCTTTCCAGGTTCGGTGTTGACAATTGTGTCGGATCTAGCGTCTCGGACTGTATTAAGGAATACTTTCCCGATCCAGCTCCAAACTGGAAGATGACGGCGAGCCACACAAAAAAGACGTGGTTCAAATCGTTCGCTGTAAGTTTAATTAGTTAATTTATTTTTAATTATTTAAAATTATTAATATTATTGAACTAATCCGTCTTTTATTTTTTCTGGTTACAGCAAAAATATCGTTGGTCTATTGGGATTCACCAGCGGGTGAAGAAGGAGTTTGAGGCCAAGGCAAGAGCACGATTGCTCGACATGGTCTACAACTGGAAGGGCGACTATCAGGTATAGATTTATAAATTATAATATATATATATAGTTTTAAAAATATTATATACTGACTTTAATTAATTCTATTTTTTTTTTAAATTAGGTGGATGGTTACGAGGCCGGGAAACCCGATTGCCTCACAACCACGGTGTGGGATGGCCTCATCCGCTATTGGGAGTTGCCGGACTCGGTCAGAACCTCCAACACAAACTCCGGGAACCGCATGACCAAAGACGAGCATGGCAACACGAAGGTGCTTCACACCACGGGTCGAAAACCTCACGCGGGAATTCGTCTAGACATGGTAAGATGATTTTTAATAACTATTTAATTTTTATTTTATTTGAATATTCCAAATTAATATTTAATTTTATAAATTAATTTTAGGCTAAGGAGACAGGAGTTCTTCCATCTCTGAAAGACCTTTACGAGAGGACCCACCGGAACAAGGCTGGGCAGTTTGTAGATCCTGCTTCCAAGCGGATCTACAACGAGGTTGTTGCCCGAGTTGATGAACGGTAGACCCAGTTGACTCAGTAGACTGGGACTCCAGTCATATTATCCACTGTTGAAGTGGATAAGATTTACGAGAAGGTAAATAATTTGGTTTTACTATTAATTTTAAATATTTTTTAAAATTTTTTCTTAATGTTATTAATATTTTTATTTACAGGTCGCCCCTAGGAAAAAGGGGCGTATCATCGGGATTGGCTCGGTTAACGATGTCCCTGCAGCGACATCGTCTTATCATCAGGAGCAGCACGATGTCAATGCTCAGCTACGCTCGAAGTTGTCTTCGCTCACCGAGCATGTCACTTCTCTCACCGATGTCCTCGAGATTATGGCGGTTGGAAACCCGCATTTGGAGGAGATGTTGCGTCAGAGACGGGAACGCGGAGGGATTCCAACCCAACAACATCCACCATCACAGTCACAGCCGGCCACCAACTATGGAGAGGATTTCCCGAGCCAGGACGACTTCGTTCAGCAATTTCACGACCACCATCCCTAGTTTTTTTTTATTTTTAATTGTATATTATGAATTTTAAAACTTTCTGTATATTATTTAGTTATTTATAAAATATTTTGTTTTTTAGTTTTATTTATAATTTGATTTTTTAATTTTAAAATAATAAAATAATTATATTTATTATTAATTTTTTTAATAGGGAAAAAAACATTTCGAAGCAAAATCTTCGTAAGGATTCCAAGTAAAATCATCATAACAGATTCTAGTAAGTTCCTCGTAAGTCTTTACTACGATCTTACGAGGAAAATATTACTACGATGTTACGAGGAAACACTACGAGGGGCTTACGAGGAAACCATACCCACGACTTTACGAGGAAATGTTTCCTCGTAAGTTTTCTACGACCTTACGAGGAAAAAGGCTTTACGATGAATGTGTTTCGAGGAAACGTGTTTCCTCGTAATTTCCTAGTAAGTGGCCATTTACTAGGAAATTACGAGGAATACACGTCCTAGTAAGGGGCGAGTTTTCTTGTAGTGGAACTCATACGTGGATATGGTTAACTAAGGATTGATTATTTACCTTCAGCTACGATTGCATGCTAGAGCTAGATTGATTGTTATTTTGGGTTGTCTTGGTTAATTACTAGGTTGCGGGTTGAGGTTGCTAACTCACTGAGTAACATTAGGTTACTCACCGAACTATGCTGTCCCTTTTGCAGGTAGCCTTAGTTATTATGGTTGATCGGGTAGCTTGGAACTGGATGTTCGGACCACCAGAGTAGATTTTATGCCTTTTGTAAACGGTATTGTGATTTTTGTTTAGTTGACTCAATTTGGCGTTAGGCAAGGACATGACTTGAATTATTTCAATGTACAAATATTTCTTGAAATAATAAATTAATTGTTTTATATGAGCATCATGAGTATTCTCATATTTGAATAGTCCGGTCTAACACAACGTTAAATCTTGGTACAGGTTGAAAAGCCTAAGGCCTCGATCTAACGGAACTGTTAACTCTTGGTAAAGGTTGCAAAGCCTTAGGCCTTGATTCAGCGGGAGGAGTTAGTGGATGAACTGGTCTAAGTTGCGGAGTATGTTCTGTAACCCTGGTCAGATCATCCCTAGCCCGTCATGTAGCGCCTCCGGACCATGTTGTTGGGTTGGACAGTCCATCATGTTCTTGTTTGATTATTCGCTGGCCGGTTGGCTCATTTTATCTCTAACCCGCTGTGTTAGTCGGTCTATCGGTCATGTTCTTGTTTGATTGTTGGCCGGTTTGTCGACCATATGTCTAGGAGGTTTCGGGGATGTTGCACTCACCCTCTATCCGCGGATCCAAAAATTCCTTAGATGAATCAGACCTTGTCAAAATTTCTCATGAGGAAGCTCGTGATTCAGCGACGAAGTTGTTCTGAAGGAAAAGTTTGAAGAACCATGCGATGACCCTGAGGAAGCTGCGGCCTATTGGAAGGATACATGTAGAATTGTGCCTCCTCCTGAATCAGAGGTTCCAAAGAGACACCTTTCATGGAGAAGGTTCCCAAAGGGTCAAGCAGCTGCACTCCGATTTTACTTGAGACCATCCAGGAATTCTTTTGAATCTCGGATGACGTATTTTTTCAGATAACGCAACATTAAGAGCGTGCTGAGACTCCTCCACCGAGTTCTTCACATGTTTTGAAGCATTATTCTTGCTTTGCCGCATGTGGTTCTCTATCCGAGAGATTATTGTTCATGTTTTGAATCACTATAACGTATCGCTCAGTCAGATTACTCCTGGAGTATGCAACATCTTATTGGGGGTAGTGGTTCAGAGATATGAGTGCGGTATTAACCTAGATGTTGCGAATATAGATTGTTTCTTGACTTTGGGAAGAAGGTCGAAGTCTTCTTCTTACTATGTCAAGTCGAGAACCTTTATGGCTTTTATCAAGGGGTTCCCTATAAGGAAATGATTTGGAGACCCTTCTTGTTTTATGTCTATTTTGAGAGTGCGTCTGTCGTAGAAGAGTGTCTCTCAGCTTTTGAGACTGAGTGGAGAACAAAGCGTAGTTTAGACGAATACCCTCGCGTTTTTCTTTTTAGAGAAAACTAATTTGTGTTTATTTTGTCATTTTTTCCTTGCATTTTATGATCCTCTCCCTCCGTTTCCGGCAGATCTTAAATTTTTTAGAGACCCTCCCCGTGAGGGTCAGTGATGGTCGAGTTTATGGAGTTACTTCACACCAGAGAGATTCTAGGAAGCAGTTGCACCCCAAAAGTCTCATGTTCAGTCTAGTTCTTTTTCGGAAGCAAACCCAGGATCTGTCATGGATGCGTATGAATCACACAATGATCATTTGGTGACGGAAAAGTCTCTGAGGAACGAGTCCGAGAAGACAATCTTAACGTTCATGAAGTTTTTTTCCCAAGATCCAATTGGTCTCTGAATCCTCACTTCGAGTATGGGAGGTGGAAGTGGTTCCGTTCGCATCCGTCTAAGAATCAGGGACAAGAAGAGATGACGTCCTAGAATGCTTGCCTCGGGAGTGATTGAGTCTTTGTGGTGCAAATAGGGCGACCATTTGGACAGCCTGTGGCAGTTGACGAGCTTTCTTGCTCAGAATAGTATACGGAAGCCTCCCGCATGTATATGGGTAAGTCTTGTTTTTTTTTTGTTAAGTGTCCTTATAATTGTCTAACTCATTGGTCTCTACTTTTTTGTAGTACGCTGGTGCGATGAATGAGGCCATTATGGTGAGTCATTCTGAGGGCGGAGCGCTTTACGTGGGAGCTGATGAGGCTGAGAAGGAGGTTGTTCATTTGAAGAGTGATTTTGAAGTTGAGAGGCGTGGGCGTTCTGCTCGAGAGGCCTGGTTGAGAGTGAGCATGCCTCTCAAATCCATCATGATCGTATGCAGGGACTTTGAGAAGCGCTCTTGGTTTACCAAGGCCATTTGGATAAGGTTACCGCTGATTTGGTGGCGATGGCTGCAACTCAAGAATCGTATGGCGATTTTCGAGAGTGTAGCAGTGCCGTTGATACTTTGGGATACATGAAAGAGAGAAAGTCATTTGACCTGGATAAATAACTAGAGTTCCAGTCTTGCCACCAGACCAGGTATGCTATTTCGGAGTCTTTATTGTCTGAGATAGATGGGAGAATCCAGGGAAGGTTGGCTACAATCCCAGTTTCTCCCGATTCCGAGAATGTTTGACTTGATGCTCCTTGTGAGGAGGATGAAGTCAACCAGCCTCAGGACCAGTTGGAGTTGGGTGACTTTGGGCTCGGACAGTCGTGCTCCGGCTTTTTTATTATCACCCTTGATGGGTTTTGTATTTAGAGGGAATGTGTTCCCCATTTATGATAAGTACTTTGACTTGTCTTGTAGTTTCCCTTCGGGGCTTGTCTATAAATAACCATTTTGTAGCTTTTCTTTTTATGTATAAAGTGTCAACGAGGGCGAGAGAGTACGATTGTGTTTCTCATTTATTACGCCCTAGCAGATCGCAATATTTGGCATTGTATTAAGATGAGAGTGTATGAGGGCTTATACTCGCATAGCCTCATTAATGTCCACGTACCAACGAAGAGACAATTTTATGCATCTCGTATCGATGATACTATGCCTTTGAGAGCTAAGAGTGGAGTTAGGGAAAGACCTTGGTCTACTTTTGTGTTTGGAGTATGTGGAGTCAGTCCTGGCTTACTTTAATTATTGCAATTTTTACCTGATTCTACCTCTATTTTAAAGTCTGCAAAGAGTTCTCAGCTTACGTGACTTACATCGATTGGGAACCGATACTCTCTTCAAGATAAATCTCGGACCTGGGGATATATATTGAAAGATACTAACCATAATTTTGGATTTCTATAGCATGCTTACGCTTGTGTCGGATGTATATATGATAACCAATTCTATGAGAGGAGTAGGTCAGACAAGGTGTTCATTTAGAAAGTTAGTTTTTCCATGGGGGACATTCGGCGGACACAATATGAGGCAAGTACTTGTCTTTTTTAACTCAAGTTATTTTGTCCATTTATAGTCTTGTGACGACTGTTTTTTTTAGAAGTCGTTTGCGTTTGAAATTATATTTCTGATAGTCTGTGATGTCTCACATTTTACCCTTGTGAAACTGGTCTTATGAAATGATGAAAATCAATTCATTTTTTTTCGAAAACACGATGGTGTTAAGTTAACCATCCTTTACTAGACGTTTGACTTAAACTTTTACGAGAAATTGACTTCTTGCTTGTTTTCTCCGTAGAATATCAACGGGAACCCTAATTTCGACGAAGCAAAGGACATTTGGAAAGAGACTCAATCGAGAACATGATGAAAAGTGGATATGAAAATGAGAAGTTTTCAAGGTCTATCAAGAGAGAAAAAAAGGGGAAGAGAGAGAGAGAGAGAGAGTCCATGGGCGATGAAGACTCGAGAAGAGGATGTTTGGAAAATGAAGACTTAAAGGAGAAGGTGACATGGGAAATGTTGGTGGGCGATGAAGGCATGAGGAAACTTGATGGGCCATGTGGAATAAGATGAGGCTTAATGGGCGATACAAAACAAGAAGAAAGAGAGACCCACAGAACCATAGGAAGGCTTGGTGGGGATGTTGAAATGGAGAGGAGGAGATAAGTGGACCCCACAAACCAAGAGGAAGGCTTGGTGGGAGATTGATATACCATAGATTTTACCTATGATATATAAAATATTTTTAGAGTCTTTTATATGTATTTGGTATTGTTTTAGAGTATTTACAGGTCCAAGTACTCATTTGAAGCAATTGGAGCTTTTGGGCTATTTTGGAGCATTTAGGATGCTCAGCAGAAACTCAGAGTCAGATCCAGATTTATGAATGGACCATCGATCGACGTCACACACTGTGAGTCGATCGACAGCAAAGTCGACAACAAGATTGGTGAAGGCTTGAGAAATTACTAGTTTTACCCATAAGTTTCTTTATTTTCAAGACAAGTCCCTGAACGAAATTTAGACTATTTATTAGGGTTTTCTATCTTAGTTTTGAGAAAATCCTAGAGGACCTAAGAAAGAGTTGTCTTCTAAGTTACACAAAATTTTGAGAATTAAGAGTTGGAACACATTGCTACATCTATTGGAGAGAAATATCTGATCATCATTACAAAGAAGATCTTGAACTCCTTATCTTTTTACTCAGTTTATGCTATTTAATTTATTCAGAATTTATTCATATTCTTTATTGCTCTGTCTGAGTAGTTCATTGTTAGATTTAAGGTTATTGAATGGTAATAATGTATTGCTGATTTTATAGAATTGTTAGGGTATTCCTCTTGGTTCTTTGTTTAAGTTACTCTTAATGCTAAGCTGAACTTGATCACCTCAACCTTATAAATTAGGGTTCTATAGCGCAAGCAAGAGTTTTGTTATAACCTGAAATCTATCTTAAACAATCTAAATAACCGGTAACAAACGAGAGTTGAATTGGAAGCTTAGATAACTCATCAAACCGCGAAACTAGTACTGTTTAGAATGAGCATCTATCGACACCACCTGGTGGCATCGATCGATACTCAGTTGAGATGCGCGAGAGCGGTCTCCTAAACCCTAAGGTTTGAGTTCAGAACGATGCTTAATAAAACCCTAGCAATCTATTAATTTGTAGTATCCAATCTTACCTAAGAATTTTCCCTAAGTCTAATCTCTTTATTTAATCTTCACAAACCAAATAAATCTTGAAATCGCTTTTATTGTTATTATTATAATTCATCTAGCTTTAATTAAAAAATAATAAGTCTATTGTGCAATCCTAGAGTCCCTGTAGATTCGATCTCTAAATACTACGCTGAACCTCTTATTTAAGAGAGTAAAAGTGGGGAATAGGGTTAATTTGAAAGTGAAATAAAACCCCACATCAAATTTGGCACCGTTGTCGAGGACTCTTTCTTATTGCCATTAGATTTCGTTTAGAATATTATCTAGATTGTTACTTTACTGTTTGCTAAATTATTCTTTTCCCTGATCCTTATGACAAATGTACTTAAAGGAGAGAATATGGATCCATGACAAGAACCATCGATCGACGGAGCTCGTCTGGAATCGATCGGCGTTAGTCCACTGTTGTGGGCGACACCCTTCCATTGCCATCGATCGATACCGATCAGCCGGAAGCAGGTAAGTACGCCTTTGATGATTATGATAATAAGAAATTAGTCTTGATTGAACCAATGAACAATAAAAGCAACGAAGCAAGCCAACTAGTTTATTATCAGGGGGCTGCAATCCCCACTTAAAGCACTAAATCTCCAAATAATGAGATAAAGCATGAATTGCCAATGCTCGAATACCTAAACCCCAGTAGGAGCTATTCCAATAGGTCCGAAATTAAATTATCCGATAACTGTTCAGGAATCTCGGAGCTTGATATCGACTTCCTAATCATGGCGCGCAAAAACCAATTCAGTGGTTTTTCTACCAAACACCCGAACGATCACATCGAGATGCTAGAAGACATGGTGAATGACGATTTCAATCACTGCAAAAATTTTCCTTTTTCCCTAGAAGGTGACACCAGGAGGTGGATGAACCAGCTACCACCAGGATCGCTGACTTTTTGGGAATATATTAGAAGCGCTTTCATCAATCACTTCTTTGATGAGGAGAGATACTGGAAGCAAGGAGAAAAATATCCACATTCATTCAATGTAGCCGCGAATCCCTTAAAAATTCATGGACGAGGTTCAAGAGCTACAACTTTCGTGCCCGCACCATGGATTCTCAGAACCCCAACTCATCAACATTTTTATAGAGGACTAAACCTAGACTATCAAACCATCCTTGATACAGCTAGCGAGGGAAACTTCGGCACCCGGAGCCCTGCAAGTGCTAAAAGACTAACAGAAAACATAAATTTAGGTAGAGCTTTCGAAAAGAGAGACACCGGAAGGAAGGAACCACCAATGTTCGCGGAAAAGAAGCACTCGATCCGAGTTAGAAAAACTCTCGCAGCAGTTACAACCCTTCTGGACGGACATGGCTTGTTTCAACATTATGGTGAGGACGATACCGTTTCTTCCGACTTTGAAAATGAGTTGAGTTCTCTGATGTGATGAACATGAATGATCAACGATTTAGGGAAAGCGATGGAAATTTTGCAAACAGCTACGACAATACTGTTAACAGACACGAAAGAAGTTCAAAGTCGAGAATGAATCAATTCTTCACAGAAAACCGTAGAATAGCTGCCGACCTCAATGAGAAATTAGATCTTATATACTCAGCGATGACAGAAAATTTTGGAACTCTGAGCGAACATATTAAGAGAACCGATAACCAAGTGGCGAGTAACGCTATGTCCATCAGGAGAAGACAAATTTTTACCTAATAAAACAGACGCTAACCCCAGGAGCCATTGCAATGTCGTAGCTTTTCGAAGCGGTAGACAATCCACCCCTGGAATTAAAGAGAGCATCACCATCGATGATTTCGAGAAAATCGCAACAAATGGAAAAGAAATATTGCATCCCATTCCGCTCGAAATTTACGAGAAAGATCCCAAAATCCCTCTTCAAACTGAAATATTAGTTCAAAATGATGACCTTGAGGAATTAATTATTGAGCCTAAGGGAAAGAACACAGACGTAGAGACATCCATAGACACCCCTTACCAGATATCGATCGACACTCCGAGCCTGTATTCGATCGACACTCTGACCCAAGGATCGATCGACACTCTGACCCAGAACCAACCAAATTGGTTAGGACAAAGGTCTACCAATCGAAACCCCCCTTTCCTCCAAAAAACGCTAAGCAGAAGAAGAAGCAGCTGGAAATATCATATGCAAGAAAGCGTTTGAAAAAGTAAACATTGAGATGCCACTAAGCGATGCCATTCACATCTCGTCTGCCATTAAGCAGTACGTGAAAGATGCAGCATCACGAGGATTCCATGAATCAGAACACTGCGTGATTATGGTTTCAGAGGAAGTGAGCGAAAATATTCAAGGAAAAACTTTAGTTAAACTCCTTGATCCCGGTTGTTTCGTTTTGGACTGCACTATTGGCGATGAGAGATTTCAAAGATCTCTCTTCGATTTAGGCTCTAGTGTTTACCTGATGCCTTATTCCGTTGCAGTCACTCTCGGGCTAACACAGTTTCAACCTACAAGGGTCACTCTCGTTTTAGATGATAGATCCACTAGCACTCCGGAAGGTGTACTTGAGGACGTGCCCGTACTCACTCATAACTGCGATATACCTGCAGATTTCATAGTGCTTAAGTATGAGCGAGAACCTCGAAATCCGATTATCTTAGGAAGACCTTGCTTGTCCACTGCCGGGGCGATCATTGATGTCAGAGAAGGACGTATATGCCTTAACATCCTAAAAGTACCAATGGTCATTGACATGTAAAAGATAATAAAACAACCTTTGATCGACGGTGAAACCTACCATATCGATTACCTTTCCGACCTAGCAGAAGAATCGTTCATAGATATGTGCTCAAACAAACCTCTAGAGAAAGCAATCAAATCTCCGGAAGGCGACATCTCTGCGTTAGAAGATCGCATGGGAGAGTATACAAGGTTAATGTATGCCACAAAAGAATTTTTTAATGTCGATCTTGACGAACTCGATCTATCGATCCATGTTGATCAACACCCCAATATTACCGTCGATCGACAAAATTCTGTGACCAACGACTGGAGCAAGGAAAAAGCACATAAAATAGAGTTTAAACCACTTACAGCCGGCTTTAAATATGCTTTTATTTACGCAAAATCCTATCATGTCATCATAAATGCAAACTTGATTAACGGAGAGCAAGCAAAGTTTCTGAATAAACTTTAGAAGCACCACAAGGCTCTCGGATATTCGTTAGATGACATCCCGGGAATCTCTTAAGATTTATGCATGCATATGATACACCTTGATGATGAATCCAAATCATCCATCGAGCATCAGAGGAGATTGAACCCCAACCTGAAGGAGGTAGTTAAAAAAGGAAATCATGAAACTTCTAGAAGCAGGCGTTATTTATTCGATCTCAGACAGAACCTGGGTCAGTCCAGTTCATGTTGTCCCGAAGAAAGGAGGAATTACGGTAGTAAAGAATGACAAAGATGAATTGATCTGTACTAGAACTGTCACCGGACACATAATGTGTATCGATTACAGGAAGCTTAATGCTGCCACGCGAAAAGATCATTTCCCTTTACCCGTTATCGATCAGATGTTAGAACGGCTTGCAAGCCATGAATACTATTGTTTTTTCGATGGGTATTCCGGATTCTTCCAGATCCCCATCCATCCGGACGATCAAGAAAAGACCACCTTTACTTGTCCCTATGGAACATTCGCATATTGCAGGACACTATTCGGAATCTGTAACGCCCCTGTTCCAAAGATGCATGATGTCGATATTCACCGATATGATCGAGGACTTCCTGGAGGTTTTCATGGATGACTTCTCGGTATATGGTCCAAACTTCAAAACGTGTCTCGATAACCTGTGTAAGGTACTAGCTAGATGGGAAGAGAAACATCTGGTTTTGAACTGGGAAAAATGCCATTTTATGGTTAACATCGGAATTGTCTTGCTACACAAGGTTTCGGCAGACGGAATTGAGGTGGAAAAGACAAAAATTGAAGTAATGACTGGACTGCCACCATCCACTAATGTCAAAAACGTTATAAGTTTTCTAGGACATGCTGGATTCTATAGGCGATTCATAAAAGCTTTTAGCAAAATTTCTAGACCCCTTACTGCGCTTCTGTGCAAAGAGGTGAAATTCGATTTTACACCTGAATGTCTCGACGTCTTTAAAGAATTAAATCAGCGCGCATATCCGCCCCTGTTGTTCAAGCACTAGACTGGGATATACCCTTCGAAATTATGTGTGATGCCAGCGATTTCGATGTAGGCGCAGTACTTGGACAAAAGAAAGACAAAAAGTTGCAAGCTATATACTACGCAAGCAGAACGCTAGACGATTTGAAACGCAATTATGAGACAACAGAAAAGAGTTATTGGCTGTGGTATTCGCCTTCAAGAAATTTTGATCCTATCTAGTCGGTTCAAAAGTAGTAATTCCACGCGACATTGAAATACTTAATGAACAAAATTGACCCTAAGCCGAGACTTTTATGTTGGATCCTACTTCTCCAAGGATCCGACATAGGATTCAAAGATAAAAAAGGAGTAGAAAATGGCGTCACAGATCACTTGTCATGAATAAGAATCGATGACGACATCCCTATCGATGATTTCTTACCTACAAAAAATGTCTAGTTAACATAATCCACTTTTCTTGGTAGTGTCAGTTCGGCGCATGAAGTGGAATCAATCGACACCATGCTAAGCCCATCGAACGACTATGTCCGTAGAGCATGTACCGTCGATCGACGATACACTTGAGAAAGATGACGAAATAATCATTCCGATAAATATCAACTATGTTGTAACCCTTCGATCTCGAATAATGACTCTCCCAGAGGTAGAAGCTTGAGTCGGGGTGTGTGCACTAAACACCACTGATAGACCTTGGTATGCAGATATAGTAAACTATCTTGCGGCCGAAGTAGAACCGAACTCTTCATAGGATATCATAAAAAAACATATTTTTGCGAGAAATTCTGAGATATCACTGAGATGAACCTTATCTTTACAAACAGTTTTCTAACGGCATATAAAGAAAATGTGTTTCCGTATGCGAAACTCCAGAAATTCTATATCATTGTCACGGATCCGATTACGCCGGACATTGCGCTAGTTGTAACACAGTGTCAAGAATCCTACAAACAGGCTTTTGGTGGCCAACCATGTTTTGAGGTGCTCAAGCTTACGTAGCGAAATGCGACCGAGGAAAAATCGGCAAGAGAAGCGAAATGGAACAAAATTTCATACTTGAAGTTGAAGTGTTCGATTTCTAGGGCATCGATTTCATGGGCCCTTTCCCTTCTTCGCACGTAAATAAATACATACTGGTAGTTGTAGACTATGTATCTGAATGAGTGGAAGCAATAGCAACTCCAAAAAATGATGCTGCCGTAGTCGTTAAACTCTTTAAGAGTATTATCTTTCCAAGATATGGAGTTCCGCGAATCGTAATAAGCGATGGAGGTACCCACTTTATTAATAAAGTATTCAAAAAATTGCTCAAGAAACATGGAGTTCACCATCGATTAGATACACCCTATCATCCTCAGACCATCGGACAAGTAGAATTATTCAACGGTCAGATCAAATAAATCCTAGAAAAGACGGTAGGATCAACCCGTAAAGATTTGTCTTTGAAGTTAGATGATGCACTTTGGGCATACCGAACAGCATATAAAAAACCATTAGGAACTACCCCATTTCACCTAATCTATGGAAAAGCCTGCCATCTCCTATAGAACTAGCGCATAAAGCCAAATGGGCCATAAAAAGATAAACTTTGATGCAAGCCGGCAGCAGAAAAGAGATTAATTCAACTAAATGAGCTCGACGAAATCAGATATCGCGCCTACGAGAACTCAAAATTGTACAAGGAGAGAAAGAAAGCCTATCACGACAAGAAAATTATTTCACTGCATTTCGAACCGAACGATCACTAGTGTACAAATCATAGTTAACTCTATTTCTTGGAAAACTACGTTCTCGTTGGTTTCACCATTAAAGAAGTTACGCCTTACGGGACAATTGTCCTATTTAATCCTAAAGGAGAGGAGTTCATGGTGAATGGGTAGTGAGTGAAACATTACTGGGCTAGAGCTGAACTCCCGCATACTCAGACCATGCGTCTAGAGGTGCCTGACCCCGAATGATAAACCCATTTTTCGTCAAGCTAACGACTTTAAACAACCGTTGAGTGGGAGGCAACCCAAAAATAATATATATATATATATATATATATATATATATATATATATAATAATAATAATAGTAAAATAAATTAAACAACAAGAAGAAAATATATATTATAGCAATAATTACCTAACTAATAATAAATAATTAATTATTTATGCATTTACAAATTTCTTAAGTAAATGTGGAGTCACCGAACAAACCATCGATCGAAGCCCCTATAGGACCGTCGATTGACGGGCGTGTGTCGAGTAAGTTAACTCGACACGACCCCGATTCATAAATCACTTTTCTCCAAAACGCCAAAAACACACACGAGTAAACACTTGATTTTTCTCCCAAAATGTGGCCGATTTTTCGCGTTTTTGTGTCTATATCACTTGATTTTTACCCTTTCTACCTGTTTAGTTCACTAAATCACTCAGTCATCAAGGTATGTTCTCTAAATATATTAGTTTATGGAATATTTTATGGTTTGAAGAAAAATTGAATCTTGTGTGGATTAGCTTGGAATTTAGGACGTTTTAGGGTAATGGAGTACAAGATTATGAACTAGCTATCATCTTTACATATAATTTGCACTATTTGAGTTTGTTCCTTTCAATTCGTAACCCTTGATCCGCGAATCGACCGTCGATCGATGCCTATGAGGTTCTGTCAATCGATCCCCATGAGGTGCCGTCGATCGATGGTTGTTCTTTTTATCTCGACATCGATTCTGATTCTTGGTTTTATTTCATTATGTAGATGGACGAGAGGCGAACAAAAGCACGATACGATACCGGTAGCACCAGTGCTCCACCATGCCGAGACCCTTAGCCAAAAGAAGAGGAGGAATCACTTGTGACATTCGAGGATTATCCCAACCCTCGAAAAGTGGTGACATCGAGGGAATGCACACATCGTCCCGTGCGCGAGGAGTGAGACGATTTTGACAGCCTCTAGTACAACGCTTGGCAAAGAGTTTCCATTGAGCCCACAAAGTTCATCGACAAGTGCACTTTGAAGAAGCTGGGCTCTAAGCAGATTTTAGACAGATGGTGCAAGAGCTTGAACTGGGCACCATGGCTACTAAGCCATATCCTCTATATCCAGACCTGATCCGACAGTGCATAGCTACAGCTCAGGTGCTGTACAAGAGCCCCCGGGTAAAGATGGTGCATGAGGCCACCCTGACTTTTCTCATCAGAGGCATCCGGTACCGGATCCCCATCCCGCAGCTCTGTGAGATTTATATCTTTGACATAGGTAGCAGCGCCTGTTCAGTCGATCCTTTCCTTGGTCTGCCTCCCTTCTGGGGCCTCATCGGGAAAGGCCACTTTGACTCCGGCTCGGACATTCAGACGGACATCCGCCACCCCAGTCTGCGTTATTTCCTGAAGGTCCTTGCCAACACTCTATTGTGCAAGATGGAATCCAACAAGGTTAGGGTTCATGAGCTAACATTGCTATACTATTATGTCTGGGAATTAGTTGGGCTAGACGACGAGGTCTTTCCCCCACCAGTGAGCGATCAGAGGGTGAACTTGGGGGCTATATTTTCTGAGCACGTGGCGACCCTGAAGGACAAACCCTTCAAGGGTTCTGGCTCGAAGAAGTAGATGACCGGGAGCCTCTTGACACCTCTCTTTAGCTTTCTTGGCATTAGATTCGAGGGAGAACCGGTGGAGCGAGAGCTGCGGTTCATGGATGAGAGTCACTTGACGAGGACCCAGTGGCTGAAGGAGGAACACTATTGGTCGTTTGTGGATGCCGAGGGGCCTCAGAAGATAGAGCTCCCAGCGCGCGAGGTGACAAAATTTGTTGATGATCTCCAGCGCCTCGCCTTCCGAACAGCTGAGCAGAATCTCCACGGCACCTCTCATGGTACAGCGCAGAGGAGGCCTAAGACCAGCCCACCCGGTCGCAGCTGCAGCAAGACCAGAGCCAGCACAGCCACCTCCATCTCTCCCAGCTTTCCGTCAGATCCCAGAGATCCCCATTCACGACCCTGGTGTCTTCCAGCGGGTCTAGTGGACACACTTAGAGTGATATGAGCCAGAGTGGAGACGATGTCTCGGTGCCAGTATTTCAGCTGTCCCAGGACCAGAGCAAGATCACCACTGGGAGCAGCACCACAGCACCAGCAGCATGACACGGATACCTCAGACGAGGAGTAGTCCCTTTGATACTTCTTCGTCTCTTATTTCATTTTATTTTAAGACTTACACTCGTATTTCTTTTATTTTTCTTGTTGCATTTGGATTTAGACTATTTATTTATTTCTGTTTGGATGTTTTTAACGTGTGTTTGAGTGTCTAACAGAGCTAACCCAAAGAGGGATGATCAGAATGGAGAGTAGACACACACTAATTCAGCCTGTCAGCTTAGCATCGATCAACGACTCTTTGTTTCTGTCGATCGATGGCGAACTAACAAAGAGTAATGAGTTTTGACATTATTTATACTACTACTTAATTCAGTGTTTCTTCTATTTTTGAAGGTTTACCCGATAGTTTGAATCCACCATCGGTCGATACCACCCATACACCGTCGATCGACGATGATGGTTTACCATCGGTCGACACTCACATACTGCCATCGATCGATACTCCTAACATAGTTGGTATATTTCACTGTCTCTAACACTGTTTCCTTATAATTTAATTTCTCCTAAACCAATCCGAGACATATTACACTGGGGACAATGTAATTTAAGTCTGGGGGAGGTTTGCTAATCTATTTATTTTTTTTGAATTGTATTTAAGTTTTTCAATAAATTTTTATTGAGTCAAGATAGAGACTACGATCAAGATTTATTATTGACTAACCATGCTTTATCACCATTCTTAGAAAAATTGTTTACATAGATTACTAAAGATACCAAAGTGAATCATCCTACCACTATATCACACTTGCTTAGAAAGTTAGAAGGAACCTAAGATGATTTCCAACACTAATCCTAACATTATTTGCTTTCTTTGGGGTTTGGTATACCCTGTATCGGATTCCTTCTGCAAGTCTGTAGGTACAAGTCATTGCACCTCTAGTTCCCAACTTTTCTCTCTCTCTTCACCATCTATTTAAGTATAAAAAGATTGAGATGACTTCCCAAGATGCAGAGGGGTACGTATATTAACGATGACCCCATTATTCTAATTCAAAGGAACGATCACACATTGTTGGAGGCGAGGGATGAGTCATTTTTGATGACCCCACTATTCGGGTACAACTTTGTTATAAAAAAAAATTGAAAATGAGATGGCAAGATGGACTGTATCAGCATCATTGTCCATTAAGTTTGAAATCCAAAACGATTCAGAGAAGAGAGAGAAGAGGGAAAAAAGGGATCAGAGAAGATTTTGTACCTAGATGTCCAAAACTGCAGAGGTAAGAATCCATGTGTCATTTGATCGATAATGCCAAGGCAAAGCTTGCACTTTCATTTTATGCAAGAAATGAAATCAGTAGAGGGGTGAGTCAGACTAGTATTCGCTAAGTTGTTGGTAGAATGGATTTAGTTGCTATACTAGGATAGGGTATATAAAGTTCCTCTGTGATTGACTTGATAGGATGTGGTTGCAACAAAGTAGGGTGACAGTTATACTTAGATATTATGTGAGTCTCTGCTTTTAAAAACCTCTTACACAGACTTTGTTTGCTTGAGGACAAGCAAAATGTTAAGTCTGGGGGAGTTGATATACCATTGATTTTACCTATTTTACCTATGATATATAGAGTATTTTTAGAGTATTTTTATGCATTTGGTACTGTTTAAGAGTATTTACAGGTCCCTATAGTCATTAGAAGCAACTGGAGCTTTTGGGCTATTTTGGAGAATTTAGGATGCTCAGTAAAAACTCAGAGTCGGATCCAGATTTATGAATGGACCATCGATCGACGTCACACACTGTGCGTCGATCGACAGCCAATTCGACAACAAGATTGGTGAAGGCTTGAGAAATTACAAGTTTTACCCAAAAGTTTCATTATTTGCAAGACAAGTCCCTGGCCGAAATTTAGACTATTTATTAAGGTTTTCTATCTTAGTTTTGAGAAAAGCCTAGAGGACCTAAGAAAGAGTTGTCTTCTAAGTTACACAAAAGTATGAGAATTAAGAATTGAAACAAATTGCTACTACATCTACTGGAGAGAAAGATCTGATCATCATTACAGAGAAGATCTTGAACTCCTTATCTTTTTACTCAGTTTATTCTATGCAATTTATTCAGAATTTATTCATTTCTTTATTGTTCTGTCTCAGTATTCACTGTTAGATTTAGGGTTATTCAATGGTAATAATGTATTGCTGATTTTATAGAATTGCAAGGGTAATCCTCTTGGTTCTTTGTTTAAGGTACTCTTAATGCTAAGTTCAACTTTATCACCTCAACCATAGAAATTAGGGTTCTATAGCGCAAGCGAGAGTTTGGTTATAACCTGGAAACTATGTTAAACAATCTAAATAACCGATAAGAAACAGGAGTTGAATTGGAAGTTTAGAGAACCCATCAAACCGCGAAACCAGTATTGTTTAGAATGAGGATCGATCGACACCACCTGGTGGGCATCGATCGATACTCAGTTGAGATGCGCGAGAGCGATCTCCTAAACCCTAAGGTTTGAGTTCAGAACGATGATTAATAAAACCCTAGCAATCTATTAATTTGTAGTATCTAGTCTTACCTAAGAATTTCCCCTAAGTCTAATCTTTTTACTTAATCTTCACAAACCAAATCAATCTTGAAATCACTTTTATTGTTATTATTATAATTCATCTAGCTTTAATTTGAAAACAATAAGTCTATTGTGCAATTCTAGAGTCTCTGTGGATTCGATCCCTAAGTACTACACTGAACCTCTTATTTGAGAGAGTAAAAGTGGGAAATATGGTTAATTTGAAAGTGAAATAAAACTCCCACATCATCAATTCCGTAGAAGGAGGAGGAAGGTGGGTCTTATAAACTATGAATCCTTTCTCTTGTTATTTTCTTTTCTTTGTTGATTATTTCCTATACTTTTGGAACTATTTTGTTTGTTTTACATAAGTTTTTTTTCCGCTAAGAATTTTTGAAAGTTGTTTTGCGTAATATAATTTTTTTAGAATTTCTTATGATAGTTTTTCCGTGAAAACTTTCTGAATTTCGTTTTACGGAAGATTGTTTCGTAAAACTTGTTTATGAAAGTTTTTCTTCTAAAACCTTCTGAAAATTGTTTTCCGAAAGATTATTTTGTAAATTTTGTTATTAAGTTTTTCTACGAAACTTCTCGAAAGCTGTTTTACGGAAGATTATTCCATAAAATTCATCAGTTCTTGCAAAAACCTTCTAAAATAATGTTTTTTCGAGTATCTCATATTTGGGTATAAATTCTTTTGTTCCTTGTATGTGATGAAATATACAAAATTTGTCCTTGTATCCTTATGCAAATAGGCTCGGTTTATGGGGTATAGTTGTCTCGACATTTCCGGCTCATAGTGGCTTAAGATATGATTTTCTCGACGGATTTTAGACGTTGATTTTCCATGACTGATTTTGACCTTAACACTACCCCCGCGTTTTCCCACTGTATCGCCACACTATTCGGCTGTCCACGACACTCTTGCAAAGTGTCTGACCTTACCACACTTGTGGCATGTCATAACTCCGTCACTGGATCCCCGTGATCCTCTTGTATCTGAATTGCTGCAATCTTTGCGCCTGGTGATTTATACTACCACACTTTATGCAGGCTCCCATAGCCTTCCAGAACTGACCATTGTGCCTCTTACCACAAGACTCACACTCCGCATACATGCCTAACATATCTGGAATCCTGTTATGAGTGCTCCCTTTTCTGTTTCCTTTCATTAAAATAAGGAGAAGTATAACTTTTGTTATGAGGCTTACTGTGGTTAGATACGACCTCTTCCTCGAGACTAGTCTCGAGCAAGGTACCCTCTAGACCATTTCATAAATTGATCCATAGGTACAGACCTTGAGATGGGTCCAGGGTTCTGGTCTAAGTCCTTATCGGACTTGAACAACCTCGGCCTGCATCTCCTTTCCATGAAACGAAGGAGGTGATTAAAATCCTCCTCGTACTGGCTAATTGAGTTATTGCCTTGGGTCAGCTGGATAAAATATGCCTCGAGCCGATCCCATGCTTCCAATGGGAAATACTTCTGACAGAATTTGGCTTCAAGCATAGAAAAAGTGCTTATATAATCACCAGTGCGCTTCTCGACCGCGATCCACCAGTTGTGTGCATTCCCATCAAGTAAGTGCATGAAAATGTATTTCCTATACTTTCTAGGGGAACCTAGTGGAGAAAAGTTCCTTACTAGGCTACTCCTCCACTAGTTTGCCTCTATTGGATCGACACTACCCTTGAAGAATCTAGTCCTCAACCTAATCATGTGGTCAAGTATGTTCAGGTAAGGTATCTTAAATCGACCAGGTACATCTTGAGGTTGATTTATTTCAGTCACTTCTCATCACCATTCACAGGAGCTCGCTCGAGATAAATTCCCTTAAGCAAAACCGAATGCACACCAAGGTGCCGATTAGTCGATGACAAGGAAGATGCACTCCAGACCATTTGGACCAAGACAGATGGAATGGATTATATTACAGCATCAATGATGGGTGTCGCGATCTGGCCTCCCAGACAAGGCAGATCATTTGGCTCAACCGCTACTGGGTCTCTGGTTGGAAGAGCGGTGTTAGAGGATTAAGTTGTGCACTAACTACTTCCGCGTTAACACTCGTAGGGTTAACCTTCTTTGTCCCCCTAGTTGAGGTGCATCATTTGCACGGCATGTGTCACCACTTGTGCCCACACCCTGTGGAACTATGGCTTGCTCGAGCCATCACCAGCACCTCTTATAGGTCTAAACTTGTCCACTTTCTCTTTGTCCTTCCTGGAATTACCTGTCTTTGACTTACCCATCTGCCATGACATGTCGGTATAAGTCACTAATCTACTGATAATTACTAATTTAATGATTAGTTAGTCCAAATAAAACAACATATTGCAAGACTTTCATCCGGTGCGTGGTGTTCCCCATATCTGACACTTACTATCTAATGAGAAAGCATGCTTGGATACCAATTTGTAAGGCCCCAACCCAGAAACTAGTCCGTGCAGTCCTTACTTTCTCAAGCTGCTAGACGGCCTAGGGCATTAAGTTTTTATCGTGTTTTTGTTGTATTTTCAAGCAAGGTTCTAACCAAATGAGTACCCTAATCTAACTAGACAATTTCAGAAAGTAAGGAAAGACACACAGGAGTATTGTATTAATAACAAAGGATTTGATACAAAGTTTTTTTAGTGTTGTTCTATTAATCCTATACAATACTAGACTCATATGACCCGATCACCAATCGGCCGCTTGTCTTGAATCAACCTCTACCATCACCTACACCTGCCACAAAATGAGGCATAAGCAACTAGATAATTGCTTAGTTAGGTGAATCATTCTGAATACACTATTAGTCCCTTAACACATGCCTAAAAAGTTAATGATCCTAAGTTTTTTAGACGACAGTGAACTCATGGTTCAATCGGCTTACACAATGATCGGCTCAATGGTACGGTCCACTAGGTATGGTTCATCCCCAAGGGTTGGCCTTGGCAAATTCTTCCTATCCGTCGGCTTCCTAACCATTCAACCAAACCCTGTACAACCAATCTTTCCAAACAAAGCATACACTAGGCTTAAGCCTTATGCATCAATCACACAACACTCAAGAAACCAACCAATTGATCACTATTGGGCCCAATGACCATAAAAACGAACATGCTAGCCATAGGGCTTCGATTCTAACCCTATGTTATCGCACTCACCTTATCCGACTTGTGTAGCTACATATATGAACAAAACAAAGCATACACTCGGCATAAGCCTTATGCATCCATCACACACCACTCAAGAAACCAACCAATCGATTCCTATTGGGCCCAATGACTATAACAACAAACATGCTAGCCATGGGCCTTAGGTTCTAACCCTATGTCATCGCACTCACCTTAGAAATTCAGAGAAGAAGATGATAAGAGAAATCTTAATGCATCAAGGCACCCTTTCTGTGACCTTTGTGAAACTGCCCAACCGCTTCGCCAGACTGCCACGCCAGACCGTTTAACAACTTAACTCGCGGAGTCTCCCACTCGGCTCCAACCATTCACCGATTAACCTTATTTCTTTTATCTCACCAAACGTTCTCTCTCTCTCTCTCTCTCTCTCTCTCTCTCTCTCTCTCTCTCTCTCTCTCTCTCTCTCTCTCTCTCTCTCTTTTATATTTTTCTAACCCCGAAAGAAGAGAAGGCAATGGACATATATAGGAAAGGGAAACTGTTCGATGGGTCACCATTGGCCAAGGGACAAAATGGTGCGAGTGTCACTCGTGACCATTCTCCTATGCACTTGTGACTTTTCGCCCATAACCAACCAAATCGTTTCCCAAATCCCGTGTCACTTTTGTTTAGACCAAACCCTAACTGAGACACCCTAGCCTAGGTATATAACCCCTCGCCCCACCGACACACCCGGCAGTTATGGTTGGCCCGACAACAACTGTCTCACTCCTCGACCCAACCGTCTAAGCTGGTCTAGCTGGTTGTCAAGCTAACTGAGCTAATCACCTAGATGGCCCTATCTGACCTTCTATACTCTGAGCTAACATCAACTACCTAATCTATATTTTGTCTGACTACACTCTCTCTGATATACAAGAGATCTTGTTTTGGTCATATGAGCTACCCAAACTGCCGACCAGACCTCTTGATCAGGCTGATGGAGTATCGGGGTCGATGGTCCGTATAAACTTTGACTATGCTTTTCCATAGGAAGTTCATCTGGTCCTATGCAGGACCAAGGGCGTGACAGTGTGCATAGCCCATAGTAATGTGGTGAACTCTTCATCGAGTGGGGAAGCAACTTGCTCCTTCAAGAGTGCACCATAAAACTTTCCCCCGTCTCTAGTATTAGAACCATACCTCCACCAAAATTTGAGAAGTTGCTCACTCAAGATTTAGCCAGACATATTCGTAGTTGCGATTTCTTCTTCTCATCTTGGTTTATTTGGGGGTGTCTCTCTTGCAACAATAGCCTCCAAGACTATTTGTGCCACTTTCCAATTTTTACTTTTCCGCGAAGCATATAATAATCTATCAAAAGACGAATCTTTTTTTCCATTCAATAGTTTATCATTCTCGGCCTTCCATGTAAACCATAGTATCCAAGAAAATTTCTCAAAGCTTTGCTTTGTCACTCCATTTACCCTCGCTATCGAAAACATGTAGTCAAAATTCTCATAAAGAGAAAGACTCGGAAATACTATTAGAAGTGATGGGATATCAGAGTGTGCTAATATATTTCTGGGAAACACCTGAAAATGGAGGTGATTAATTTATTCATTATCATCTCCACATCCGGGACACGAACAATTGTTCCCAGTATATCGATCTGAGACACTAGTAAAAAAAAGGAACATAGCCACGAACTTGCTACGTTAATTTCGTAGCAAAAAGAAATAAGCTACGACATTGCCACGTTTTTGCTACGAAAACGGAAAACGTGACAAACCGTATCAATTTGTAGCAAATATTGCTACGCTTTTGCTACGGAAAAGGAACGTAGCAAAAATTTGCTACGAAACTGATACGTGAACTCTAAACGTAGCAATATCTTGCTACGAAAATGACACTGGAATATAAGTGGCAATTTGCTACGACCTAAAAATGTGGCAAGATTCGTAGCAGCCCACCGAAAGAAACGTCCAACCAGTCCTTTCCTGCACATGTGGCAGAGATAATGACAAAAGCACTTGCCACGAAACCGTTTCGTAGCAAAATTCGTGGCAAGCTTTGAAAGTCACGTCCCCTCCGTCCGACAATTCGCAGGTGAAATAATGCAAGATATTTTGGAGGCTTGCTACGTTTATTACCGTGGGAAAAAACGTAGCAATATTCGTAGCAAATCGTAGCTAAAAACGTAGCAGTTTTCGTAGCAAAAACGTGGCAAATTCGTAGCAAGGTTTTTCTATATAAACACCGACCACACTTCACTCTTGTTACAACGAATGTTATATCAAATTTTGAGAGAGATTTTATTCAAGAGAGTTAAATATATTTGGGAAAAAACAAGAGATTCAATGTCTAATTATTTTTATTCAATAGAGTGGATGGATCAACACATTGATCCAATCACTAATTATGTTTCTCCCGAGTTTAAAAAAGGTGTTAATGTTTTTATTGCATTTGCTTCCAATCAAAATTCTTTTATTGAGGGGAAAACCATGTTATGTCCTTGTGTAAGATGTCAAAACCGAAAGCAACGTGACTCGAGAACCGTCTATCGCCATCTTTACCGGGTCGGGTTCAAGAGTAATTATTATTTATGGACAAGCCATGGAGAAAATTACTATGACGTTGGTGAATCATCGATGAGAGCCCAATCTACGGGAGAAGAGACACCACTTACGGAAGAAGAGATGTATCAAGAGAATTTCCATGATGTTATAGAAGGAGACACTGGATCAACTCATCTTTTGGAGAATGTGATGGAAGCTCCCAATGAAGAGCAATATGAAGATAGCGTGTTTCAAGCATTTGAAGCCGCTAATCAACCATTATACGAAGGATGTGTTGAAGGTATTTCTCAATTATACTTGGCATCACGTCTAATGAAAGTAAAAATCGATCATAATTTACCTGAGACATGTTTGGATGAGATTTCACAAACTTTTAGAGATGTTTTGCCACAACCAAATAAAGCTCCTGCATCATATTATGAGGCGAATAAGTTGACAAAGGCGCTTGATCTCCCCGTTGTGAAGATTGATATCTGTGAGGATAACTGCATGTTATTTTGGAAGGAAGATAAAGAGTTGTTAGTGTGTCGGTTTTGTGGGAAAGATAGATATCACCAGAACCATGGAAGGGGGAAAAGGCGGCCAAAACAAAGAATGTTTTACATGCCTATTATGGAGAGGTTGAAGCGGTTGTACCAACTTGAGGCGACAGCATCACAAATGGATGGCACGCGGAACATGAGTCGCCAGAAGGAGAAATGCATCACCCTTCAGATGGAGCGGCTTGGAAGCATTTTAACGAGGTATATGCTAATTTCGCTGCAGAAAGTTGGAATATATATCTAGGGTTAGCAACAGATGGATTTAATCCAGTTGGTATGAGTGGTGAAGCCCACTCGGCCTGGCCCGTAATCGTGACACCATATAACTTACCTCCTGGTATGTGTATGAAAAGAGAATATTTCTTTTTATCAGTACTAGTGCCTGGGCCAAGACATCCAAAGAAGAGCATTGATATATATTTGCAGCCGTTAATTGAAGAATTAAAAGTTTGTGGAGTCACGGAGCAGAAACATATGATATCTCGAGGAAGGAAAGATTTACGATGCGAGCCGCATTAATGTGGACAATTAATGATTTTCCCGATTATGGCATGATGTCAGGTTGGATGACTCATGGTCGTTTAGCTTGTCCATATTGTTTAGATTATATAAAGTCATTTTGGTTGCAACATGGAAGGAAACATAGTTGGTTTGACTGTCATCGAATGTTTTTGCCTAGAGAGCATCCTTACAGGAGAAATGTCCAAGCGTTTCGAAAGGGGAAGACAGTAACTGATGATCCTCCACCATGGTTAACGGGAGAAGAAATTCTCCGGGAAAGAATTAACAACATCAACGGACTAAAGAAAACTGTTGACTGTGGAGGAAATGGACACGAGAAACCTGCGAGCAACATAGAAGGTTATGGCAAAGATCACAATTGGGTGAAGAAGAGTATATTTTGGGAGTTGCCGTATTGGGAAAACCTTCTTCTTCGCCACAACGTGGATTTCATGCACGTTGAGAAAAATTTCTTTGATAACCTTATAAACACAGTGCTAAATGTTCCCGGGAAGACAAAAGATAATGCAAAGTCTAGGATGGATCTACCTGATTTGTGCAGAAGACAAGATTTGCATATCAAAGATGATGGAACGATTCCAGTCCCGATATTTCGGTTGTCCAAGGAAGGAAAAAAGGAATTCTTGCGATGGTTGAAGGATGATATAAAATTTCCAGATGGGTACGCTTCAAAGTTTAGTAGATGTATAGACGAGACAAATTCGAAGCTTTCAGGCCTGAAAAGTCATGATTGCCACATCATCATGCAACGACTTCTCCCATTTGCGTTTAAGGAATTGCTTCCCAAAAATGTCCATATCGCAATTTCAGGTAAATTATTTAAAAAAAAAAATATTTGTTTAAGTGTTATTAACCAGTAACTGAAAAATGTTTTGTGTAGAGATAGCACTCTTCTTTCGGGATATCTCTTCAAAAGTACTAAGGAACGAAGATGTTTCCATTTTAAAAGAAAACATTGCTGTGAAGCTTTGTAATTTGGAAAAGATTTTTCCACCTTCGTTTTTTGATGTCATGGAGCATCTCGCAGTGCATTTGCTAGACGAAGCTGCTCTAGGTGGCCCAGTGCAATATAGATGGATGTATCCTTTCGAGCGATACATGTACCATCTAAAGAAAAAAGTTAAAACTAAGGCACATATCACAGGTTCAATTATTGCTCAATGTCTTAATGAGGAGATTTCTACAACTTCTGCATACTACTTTGGGAATCCAGAAATGCCGGCTCAAGTTTTGCAGTCTGGAGATATTAGATTTACATATAATGACCAAGATGTGCCAAATATGTTTTACCATGAAGGTCGAGTTAGTGGAAAAGTAAACGAGAGGTATCTAACCGATGATGACTACACTGTGCTGCAGACCTTTTTGATGCTCAATTGTCCTACATTTGAGCCTTACGAAAGGTATTTTCAACTAATTTTTATATGTTACATTCTAACAATGTCAGTTGGATGTAATAATCTTATAACAAATACATACAGGATGTTTGAAGAGTTTATGATGGACAGAAACCCAAATATTGATGGTGATGATCTACAGATAGCGAAAGACAACCACTTTGCAGAATGGGTCAAAAACTATGTAAGTTTTTGATATTATTTCACTACCAATGTGAATTTCTCACTACCAATGTGAATTTATCATTAATACACATAACAGGTTAACGATGCGAGCGCCCAATATACTTTTCCGCTGTGGATGTTGGATTTTGTACAAGGTCCAAAACGCAAGTATAAGGCTTGGCCGATTTACTTCTCACGGGGATACTGCTTCCACACACATAGCCATGGCAAAGACAAGAGAACCCAACATTATGGTGTCCAAGTTCGGGGTACAACGGACACTGACTATTTCGGGTTGATTGAGGAGATAATGATGGTTGAGTATTCTGGATCTGTTGGGCTTAAGGCCATGGTTTTTAAGTGTAAGTGGTTTGACACAGTTATTGGTCGGAGGATTCGAAAACATAAATCGGGAATCGTCGATGTGTTTCCACGCTGGCAGTACGAGAAATATGATCCCTTTATCATGTCTGGTAATTGTGATCAGGTTTGCTTCATTCCTTATCTGCGGATTCGTCGCACATCAGGAAACGATTGGTGGGCATGTACGAAAGTTGTGCCTAGAGGGGTTCGAGAAACTTCTGAAGATGCTCTTACTGCAGTACAAGATGATACACACAACCAAGTTGTTGCTGAAAGTGGAATGTTACGAATTGAATCTCATGTTGTCGAAGATGATTCAGATTATGATGCGACACCAGTTGTTCTTCCCAATGATGAATACATTTCTGAAGATGAGTTAGAACAATTATGTACCGATTCTGATTCTGAATCCGATTCAAGTTCTTAGTATTTGTGAGATATATAAATGTATAATTAATGCTTTTTAAATATATAAATGTATAATTTATGATATATGAATGTATAATTAATGTTTTAGTATTTGTATGATATATATATTTTTTGAAAATATCTATCTATAATATATGAGTGCATATTCTTTTTTAAATATGTGAATAATTATAATTATACTATCTCTCAAATAGTACTTATACCCTAAATAAACCTTAGCTAAACCCTAACTATACCCTAAATAAACCCTAATTGCCGCTAAACCCTAACTATACCCTAAATAAACCCTAATTGCCGCTAAATCCTATCATTTTTTGGGTTTTGGCTCCAATTTTTTGGGCCAAATTGGGTTTGCCTCCAATTATTTGGAGCCCAATTTTAACACTTAGAAAAATTAAGTGTCACTCTCTCCACTCTTTTTCTCTTTGTCTCTCGATCTCTCTCCACTCTCTCCACTCTAATCTCTCTCGATCTCTCTCAATCTCTAATATCTCTCTATTTCTCTCGATCTTTTATCTCTCTCGATCTCTAATCTCTCATTCTCTCTTCTAGCTCTCTCTTCCATGACGAACAGAAACAACAATCGTCTTGCTCGGCCTCGCTCTCCTCCTCTCGCAAACACAACCAACAACCGTCATGTTCGTCCTCGCTCTCCTGGCTTAAATCTTCTAGGTTAGGTTTCTATTACTCTTGATTTCAGGTTTTGCATGTTCTAGGGTTTGGGTTCGGATCCGATTTGGGATTAGGGTTAAGGTTCAGATTCGATTTGGGATTAGGGTTAGGGTTTCGATTCGATTAGGGATTAGGGTTAGGGTTTCGATTCGATTTGGGACTAGGGTTAAGGTTTTGATTTGATTAGAGATTAGGGTTTCAATTCGATTTGGGATTAGGGTTAGGGTTTTGATTCGATTTGGGATTAAGGTATTCTTTCGGTTCCAATTTGGGATTAGAGTTAGGGTTTTGATTTGATTGGGATTAGGGTTTTGATTTTATTTGGGATTAGGGTTTCGATTTTATTTGGGGTTCAGGTTTTGATTCGATTTGGGATTTTAATTCGATTTGGGATTAGGGTATTCTTTCGGTTTGATTTGGTTTCAATCTTAAAGCTTCTTATGTTTTTCATTCTACAGATGTGAGACACGTGAGACCCCAAATGAGAGCCTCGTCAGTGCCTTCTGCAACGACTCCAACTTCTGCTCAACCAACGCGCCCTCCTCCTGGAAATGTCGCCTCTTCAATTTCAGTTGCTGAAGCTCCTCCTCCAACCTATGTGGGGAGAACAGAAGATGCTCTGCTACGTGCTCCATCCAGAATTGACCAGCCACACCTCCATCCTGATAATCTCAATGGAGCATTATGGTAAGTCATATTTAAGTATTAAGTCTCATGGAGCATTGTGGTATATGTCTAGTTAAGCATTGTGGTATCTAGTTAAGTATTGTGGTATCTGCCTAGTTAAGTATTAAGTGTGATTGTTTACATTGTCTTTGCAGGTTCGGAATCGATCCAGAAGTTCATACTTTTATCCGTGTAACATGGCAGGGAAACTACTGGGGGCCGTGGCAAAGCTGGATAAAGGTTCCAGAAGAGAAGAGAAATGCTTGGTGGCACTCATTCATTGTAAGTGATGATTAACCTTTCCATTCCTATTGTTAAGTATATATTTTACTACTAATCAATTCTCTTCTTTTGTAGCAACAATACTACTGCGAAGACAAGTTTCATGATGAAATCTACTACAAATGGAAGCTTCAGACTCAAGTGACTATCTGCGGACGCATAAGCCAAAAAAGGAGAGACAACAAGCAACCAAAATACATCAATGCCACGGACTGGGCAACAATCCTTGCAAACTGGTCAACAAATGCAGCAAAAACCAAGAGCCAGTTAGCAGCTGATTCTCGCACTTCTACTCCTCCAGGGATGAAGATGCACGTCCATGGTGCAGGACCACGCACCTTTGCAAATATTGCCTATCATGCAGTAAGTTTTCCATCTCTACCTTCATCCATTTTCCCTTTATTTAACTGGTCAATGTCGAACTTGATGTTGTTCCCTTTCTTGTAGGTAATTGATCAAGGTTTGGAGGAACCACTTTCTTATCCAAACCTTGTGAGGAAGACTCACACCAACAAAGAGGGGATTTTCATGGATGAACGAGCAGAGGCACTGGTTCTGGAGGTTGAGCAAGCCGTTGAAGAGATGCTACATAATGGATCTCCAGTTGGAGAAAGCCAAACTTGCTCAACTGCTGCCACAACAAACTCAAAGCGTCTTCTTCTTAACCAAGAGTACATCAAGGTAATAATCTTTCATACTCATGTTCTTTGTTTCTTCTTGCTCTTTTATTTCACTTGTAACAAGATCATACTGCAATTTTATGACTGAATGTTCTTTGTGGTACTGTTAATTGGGTTTGTGTCTTTTTCAGCGTGCATAGACTCGCAGGGGCACCATCTACGGACTTGGCAGTGTGCAATACAAGAACTGCCGTTCTTCTGAGTCTGTCCCTGCTACACTCAAGCGTAGCCTGGACTTAGAGATGCGTGTTTGCGGCTTGGAGACTCTTGCTGAGGAAGTGAAGTCTGATCTCAATGCTTTCAAGACTGATTTCAAAGAAGGGATGACTAAAACCCAATCATCTCTCGACATGATTCTGCAAGTTCTACAGCCTCTAGTTCCCAATGCTTCTGCCTCTACTGCACAACCAACTCAGCCTCAACATCAGTCTCCATCTCAACCTCAAGCTCCAACAACAGCTCCAGATCAGTCTCCAGCACAAGGTGAATCACAACCTAACCATCTCATCACCGGTAACCATTCTGAACTAGATAGGTGGTGCACTGCAGAACTAGGTTTGTAGGTTCTAGATGTGGATAGGTGGTGCTCTGCAGAACTAGGTTTGTAGGTTCTAGATGTGGTTGGTTTGTGTTGTTGTTATGTTTTCAACTTTGGATGTTTGGATGTTTGGATGTTTTGAATGTTTCCTTTTGAACATTTGGATCTGTTGTAATGAACCTTTTGAGCTTTATAAAAGCTCATTATGTAATATAATTTTGTTTCTGTTTCAAAAAATAAATTGTATTTTTTTTTTAATTTTCGAAATACATACAAACGAAAAAAAATGAAATTTCGTAGCTAGATAAATTATTACAAAAATAATGGTACCAAAATTGTAGCAAGTTGCTACGGACAAGACAGTAGCAACATCGTAGGAAGTTGCTACGGACAAGACAGTAACAACATCGTAGCAAGTTGCTACGGACAAAACAGTAGCAACATCGTAGCAAGTTGCTACGAAAGATATCGTAGCAACATCGTAGCAACTTGATACGAAAGAAGTCGTAGCAACATCGTAGCAGCTTGCTACGAAATGGTTCGTAGCAATATCGTAGCAAGTTGATACGATTTTGCTACGATAAAAAAGTGCTACGATCGTATAGCTACGATTTTGAAAACGTGGCTTTGTCGTAGCAATCTGGTCATATAGCTACGAAAATACTCCTATAGCCACGATTTTGAAAACGTGGCTTTGTCGTAGCAATCTGGTCATATAGCTACGAAAATACTCCTATAGCCACGATTTTGTGTCGTTGCTATTTCGTTTTTTTTTACTAGTGAGAGCTTGTCGCAAACTGCTACACAGTCATATAGACATTACCAAATAAAATGCTTGATCTTTCTTGGCGTTTTCATTTCCTACACCTTATTACTTAAGGGATTAATAATCTTCTCAATAATGGATTCTTCTCTCGGTCTTCATGGACTTGTGAATCTAACTCATAACCAGACGTGACAATGTATAAATCAGATTGTGTTTAGACCCAACATAAACCATCATAATTCATTTGAATACTAGGTTGGATACTTTGGATCAGTGGAATGTTATCTGGATCACAAAAACGAATTTCTTTGATCTTACGTTCGTTAATATCTCATTTGTATATCAATATGATATACCTTGGTTTTACTGGTTTTGACCATGGTATAAGTCCATTTTTAGAGTCTACCATCTACGTTTCGAGTATTTTTAGGGTCTTTTAAGGTTTAGATACGTTTTGGAACATTATGGAGATTATTGAGTATTTAGAGCTTGAAGTGAAGAAAACCCATAGTGTTGTAGTCGGAGTCGAGTTTTACAGTTGGTGTCGCTCGACACCCCTGCTTTCAGAGCCAGCTGACCCGCGTTTTTATAAATAGCAGTTTTGGCCCAGAAGTTTTCAGTAATTGCAAAGAGACCCTTAGACGTGTTTAGCCTATATATGTCACTGTCAATAAATCGAATTGGAACTTTTTTTCTTGTCTCAAGTATTTGGATCCGCAACGAGAGTGTGCATACTAGTGAATTCGAGTTCTAGGATTGCTCTTTAACAAACCCTTTAGCATCTATTTATGTAAGTTAATATTACATGTTTAAATATCCTTGAGTCTAGCGTTTTTCCCATTTCTTTACAAACAATCTTCTTGCTTGTTTTGATCTACTGCTTTCATATTGTTGACTTGGCTTAACAAGAAACTAACAGTCTATTGTGTGATTGACGCTCCATGTGGATTCGGTCCTGAAGTACTACTTTGGTACTCTTATTTGAGAGAGTGGCTTGAGGTTAAATTGAACTTGTTCAATGTGGAAACGTTGTTGGGGACTGGTTGATTCACCATTAGATTAGGTGTAGAGTACTTAGCCTAAGTATTTATTTTATTTGCTTACTTATTGTCTTCCCTTGTATTTCAGATTCACCAGCAGAAACAAGAGAAAGAGTTTAGTCATGTGATCCGTAAGTCTAAGAGATTAGTGTCGAATGACACCCTCGAACCAAAAATTGACACCACTTTAAACAGAATGTCGAACGACACGGTAGAAGCAATGAGAAACACTGTTCGGCGATAGACAGTCTTAGTAAAAAAAACAAAAGTGAGGAAGACGAGTCAAGTACAAGCATCGACCGACACTTGATCAATGTCAGACGACACTCCCTTCTACATGAGCATTGAGCAACACATGATCAGTGTCAATCGACACCCACCTCCGTTCTTAGGTATGACTCGCATTTCCTTCGTTTTTATTTCGAGTTTTATCAATTTTATTTCACTAATCTCATATTGTATAACACTCAGGACATTGTTGTGTACGTATGGGGGGGGGGGGGGGTATACTGAAATTGTTTCTGTTTTGTATTGTTTTATTGAATCAAGATAGAGTCTGTCGGGGATGATAAACGTTCGTTTGGAATTAACCATCTTATTACTCTCTTGCTCCATTCTTTGAGTTACTGACTGCAAGATTTACTGAATGGAAACACCAAAGCGGATCAACCTACCAGTCACATCCATGCTCACTATGATGTCCGAAGGAACCAAAGTTGACATCCAACGTAATCTACTCAATTTTTTAGTCTTAGGGGTAGACACTAGATCAGATTCCTCTTTCAGGTATGGATGGCAAGTCTGTATGTTTTTGGGTCCCTTCTCCCTTCACTTCAGCATCTAAAAATGAGAAAGAAAAGATTGAGATGATTTCCTGCATAGTAAAGGGATATGAAAATTTCGAAGGACCCCATTATTTTACTAAAATGGAATGATCACACAGTTTATCTGATCCCATTATTCGCCTACACGTTGCAGAGCTTGAAATGGAAAAAAAAAAAGAAGAGAAAATGATTCATAGAAATTTGAAAAGAGAGAGGAAATGAGCTATAATAAGATTGCATGTGTGATCATATACCTTAATGGGTAAGAGTTCATGTGTCATTTGATCGAGACTCTCAAGATGAGCATACACATTTATTTCAGAAATGATGTTAGTAGAGGGCTATGTCAGATGGTATTTTGGTGAGCTGTTGATTGGATGGTCAGGTTTCTAAGTGATATCAATCAAATTACCTTAGAGCAATTTTATCTCTACAATAAGATATTTAGTTATAGTATTTAAGGATCGAATCCACATGGAGCGTAGACACACAATAAGCTTATTAGAATCTAAGCTAGCCAATAATTATTAAAGCAGTAAATCTATGAAATAGTTGTTGTAAGATATATGGGAAAAGTAAAATAGAGTTAGGGTTTCATGCTATCAGAATTATGAGTTATAGATGCTAATGATATGTGATGAACCGTCCTAGAAATCGAAGGAAATAGTAAAATATCCAGCTTTCGCTGCAAGTCTAATTAGGTGACTAAGTCCCATGTTCCAGCTATCTCGTGCGAACAAGGAATGAGTGTCGATCGATACCATATAGTGTCGATCGATACCATATAGTGTCGATCGATACTTCCTCAGACAATAATTAACGTCCTAATCGATATGTTCACTAGGTTAATTAAACCAGTTGTCACATGCGCCTAACATCCTTGCTCCAAAGAATTATTATCAGGAATTGAACCCACTTTCGCGGTTGTCATTTATCTTAAGATCAGGGTTCTAATTAGTTACTCTAGAATAGAAACAATTAGATCAATTTTGTTGAAGGATCCTAATAAATCACCCTAGCAGTTCTATGGTTCAATAATTCATCTAAACCTTAATAAACCATAAATCTAACAAGGTAACTACTCATATATAAATAAGAAAGACATAAATAATAATTGAGTGAAATGGATAGAGATAAATTAAGAAAACAATGGAGTTCCAATACAAATCTCTGAAAGAGTTTTGATATTCTCTCCAAAATAACTAAAAAAATTCTAAGAATGGTGGTAAGTTGTAAGGTGTCTCGTAAGGTGGTATCTTGCTTAAACATTTGCAAACCTATAAATATTAGATATAAAGTCAGCCAGGGGTGTTCTAGTAACATGTGGATCTTTTGGGCTCGAGTGTCGATCGATACCAAGGAGAGGTGTCGATTGACACTTCTTTTAAATCTCATATTTGACTTCTGATTTCTTGAACAACTCCAAAGTGCTCCATAATTTTAACATTGGTCCAAAACATAGCTGGGCCTAAAAAGACTCTAAATAGACTTCAAACACATATAATATACTCTAAACAAAACCGATACTACGGCTGAAAAATATTAAATTCCATAGTATATCAACTCCCCCAGACATATCATTTTGCTTGTCCTCAAGCAAAACATAGAATATTCCTATGCAAGAGGTTTGAAAACGCAGGGAATCACACAATTTTAACTTACTATTATCACCTCTGCACTGTTGCAAGCCACATCGAATCAATGCCAACTTTAGAGGTACCATATGTACTCTACCCTAGATTTGCAACCAAAAAATCTAGCCAAAAACTTAGCTAATGCTGCCTGACATACTCTCTACTAACCTCATTTCTTATATAAAAAGGTGCATGCTTTACCTTTGGAGTATCGATCAAAGGACACATGGTCTTTTACTCAAGAAATTATTTGAACACATTTGCAGTCTTCTATTATCCCTTTCTTCCCTTTTTCTCTGTTCTCTGAATCTTTTCTCTTTTCTTTTTCTCCTTTTTTTTGAAAATATGTAGGCGAATAATGGGTCATAAGAAAATTTCCTACCCTTCGCTTCCAGGTTTGTGTGATCATCCCTTTGAATTAGAATAATGGGGTCATTTGAAATTTTCCTACCCTATTCATATTAGGAAATCATTTCAATCTTTTCTTTTCTAGATACCGAAGAGAGAAAGAGAGAGAGAAGGGAGTCAGAAACACACATAATTTTACCTTCCAGACTTGCAAGAAGAATCTGATCCAGTGTATACTAAGCCCCAAGATAAGCAAATTAAGTTGATTAGGTTGGAGGTCAACTTTGGTTCTTCATACATTCTTAGAAAGTATGGATGTTACTGGCAGGTGATATACTTTGGTATTTCCATCTTATACACCCTAGAATCGGTAAATCTAAGAATGGTGCTAGAGAGTGGTAGATAATAAGTTAAATTGAAATTTTTTATCATTCCCTTCTTGACTCTATAAAACTCAAATATAAATCATAAAACTCAAAATAAAACACAATATCAGTAACTACCTCCTCCAAACTTAAACAACATTGTCCCTAGTGTTATACAACCTAAGGTTTGCGAAATACGTAAAAGTTTAACATGGAAAAACAGTCGTACCTACCTTCTGATATGAGTGTCGACTGAAAAAATTAAGTGGTGATGGATGCTCGTGATGTAGTGTCTACCAACACCGCCCGGTATGTCGTGTGATGCTAGTTCAGAACTCGTCTTCCTCGGATCTTTTTTTTTTACCTGAAATAAAATAAACATCAAAAATCAGATATATGGAAATAAAACCAAATTCAAAACTTACTAATGAGTTTCCTCCCATGAAACGGTTGTTTATAGTTTTTATCTTGACGTTTTGAAGGTAACTGAATACTTTTTGGGAAACAAGTATCAACATCTTCTTTGCTCATCTCGAACCAGGTGCCTACAAAGATTTTGATGGCTTCTTCTCTTTTGGCTATGTGCTCTTTCTGTCTATGGATATTTTATGTGTATAATCAACCTCAGCTCTAGTTATTCCATACATATGCTCAACCATCCAATACTGTTTTTGAGAGGGAAATAGATTGCATCAATATTTCTGTAGAATTGAACATCCTCTCATGAGCTGTATTAACTTTAGCAATCACCTCTTCAACTTTATTTCTTCTCTACTTCTCAGGTTTTGGCCGATAAGGAGGGTTAGGAAGGACTCCACGCATCTGAAAACATCCGTCATACTTTGGTAAGCTCAAGTATTGCTTCCTTTGACACATTGATGATCCTTCCGTACTTAGCCTTAGCATTTTCCTCTTCATCTCTATAAATATCATATTCATCTGGTGCTACTACATGTATTCTTCTCTTATGAAGAGTGGAAGATTCAACTGAGAAAGTCTCTCGAAACCATTGACTCGTTGGAGTGTCGACTGATGCTTGTTGGGTGTCGATCGACAATTTTCCGTCATCTAAAGCATTCTTGTTATGAGTAATAGGCGCAACTTGTTTGTTTGCATGCCGCAAACAATTATTATAGTAGCCATAAAGGCTCTCACAGTATTACAGAAGAATTCTTGTCTATCTGAATTTCCATAACATGGAAATCCACTGGAACTAGAGCATTGCTAATTTCTACCTGAAAGTGTATGACAATTCCTCATGAATTCACCTTAGAGCCATTGAAAAAGTGAACGAATTTCTAAAAGGTTCTATCTTCAGATTCATCTGAGTATCCATCACCTTAGGCATGATGTTGACTGAAGAACCGGTATCAAATAATGCATTCGGATAACTGTGACCTCTTATGATGCATGGAATTACAAACTTTCCAGGGTGACTTTTCTTCTTCAGTTGATCCTCTGCTTTATCTTGTCTCTAATCTGATGAAACATACTCTCGATATCCTCTTATGTCTCTCTACTTTATCTAAAAAACATTTAGATTTTATGGGCCCAATATGCATCATCGAATGGTACATCTTCTGGAATCCTCAGTACCATCTTTGTAAAACTATCCATCTCTATATCATTAGCCTCTCTCTTTAGATGCTTGGGAACTTTGATCTGACTCCTCTTTCCATTTTAAGTAGGCCCCTCAATTGCCTGCTCAATGATGATATGCTCTGGTGCATCTTTAGGCTGTTGAGTGTTATACACTATTGGCTTTGTTGTTATATGAGATGGGTGTCTTATTGCATTCAATCGGTTTGCATTAATACTTGGTAAACGAACTCGGTATGTCAAAAGGGGGTGTCGATCGACAGTGGTAGGGTGTCGATCGATGCTCGATGTCTCAAAAGATCCTACGAACTCAGGGGTATCAATTGGTTCTTAGTTAATGGTGTCAACTGACACCAATGTGAGAAGCTAAAGGACATGGAAATTTTTCCTTGAAAGTCCTCTCCTTGGAGCTTCTCTTCCTTTACCACTTGCCAGAAGTCGTCATCTATGATGGCACTCACATGGTGTTTTTTTCCAGCCTCACCTTTTCCTTTAATAAGTGCTTCATGTCTCTTCACCGCTTCACTAGTCTGAACCACTTGAGTCTCCAACTTCTTCACATGGATGCTGAGGGCTTCAAACTTGTCATTCAGGTTGGTGTATACAATATATATCTTCCCATTGAAATCCATAGTCAACTTATGATGTCCCTCAAGAACATGATCAATCATTGCTTCCAACTTGCTTCCTTGAGTTGCTGATGTATGATTCTGATAAGAAGAGGCTCCATTAGCAGCAGCAGGTAAAATGCCCAACTGATGCTGCTGTTGTTGTTGTTGTAAGGTTTCTGGCACTGCGAACCTTGGTTGTAATAACTCCTTTGACTAGTACCATAAGAGTTCATGTTTCATTTATTATTCCCACACCTCTAGTTTTGAAAACCAGTATCGCTGACGTAGTTCACATCCTCTTTGTTGCCTCAGTCACCGTTGACTTCTATAGCTTCTACATCCTTTGTGAAGATAATGTTTTTTCTTGAGAAGCTTATGAACACTATCCAGCTTTTCCTTAACTTTATCCATCTGCTCTTTTCCAAAACTTGTAGCCGATTCCTTCCTCTCAAAAGCACTGTTTGTTGTGCTATTGCTAGACGCCAAGTTCTCTATAAGTCTCATAGCTTCTTCTAGATTCCTAGTATTGAAGTTTCCATCACTAACTTTGTTTAAAGCCATCTGATAAACTAAAGTGATGCCTCTGAAGAAGGTACTAAGCAGTTGTACCTCATTGAACCCATGGTGTGGACAGTCTCTCTGATATGATATAACTTGAATTTGATCCATAAGCTTCTGAAAGATTTTGTAGGATCTTGTGTGAATGTAGCAATCTTTTTCTCAAGTCTTCAGATCGCACATCATTAAAGAAAGTATGCAAGAAGGCGTTTTTGATGTCAATCTAGGATGAAAGATCCTGGTGGCAACTGCTTAAGCCAGTACGAAGCATCTCCATCAAGTGAGTACTTGAAGAGCTTGCAAAAAAGGTAGTCTTCAGGGACTTCATTGGCTTTGATAGCAGATACAAGATCCTTGATCCGCACGATTTGTCCATTGGATTCTCATGTGGGCGATCATGATAAGGTGTATCTCCCACTAGTGTAAAGTATGTAGACTTCAGCTCAAAATCGTGCCTCTCAAAAGTAGGAGGGCGAATGGGAAATCTGTTGGTATAGTACTGATATGGACCGTTGTAATCATCCAATGTTATGGGCCGAGCATCATCAGCATTATCAACTTCAGCAGCTACTGCTTCTGAATCATGGATTACAGGCCACTGGCCATCTAGTCTCTAATATGCTGCATTACGCATATGACCCTTGGGGTCATGCATGTTTCAAAGCTCATCTCGAATTAGTATAAGAGTCGCGACCATATCTCTCGCTTGCAAGTTGGTATCGATCGATGATTCAGGAGTGTTGATTGCTTCTTGCTCACGAATAGTGTCGATCGACAAAGAAGAGGTGTCGATTGATGTTGTTTGCCTTTATTTGTGGATGTTGCGCTCAAGTTGTGTAGGATCTGAGTATACTAAGAGATATGCTTCCTTGTCGCTTCTGGTACTGCTGGGCATGCACTTGAAAGACAGAAGAAAAAAATTTGTATCTAAACAATAAAAGAAAACCTAGAGTAAATCCTTTAACTACGCCTAATGGATAATTTAATGCTTCTCGGCAGCAGCACCAAATTTGATATCGCTCAAATTACCCTAAAAAAAATTTCTCTAATAAATAAGAGGTTCAATTGTAGTACTTATAGATCGAATCCACAAGGAGTGTGGGCACACAAATAGACTTATTAGAATCTAGACTAAAGCTAGAAAATAATTATTAAAGAAGTAAACAAAGCAGTAAATCAGTGAAATAGTTGTTGTAAGATATATGGGAAAAGTAGCTAGACTTAGCGTTTCAGGAAATCAGAATTATGAGTTACATATGATAAAGGTGAGTAATGAACAATATTAGAACTCGGATGCAATAGTAAGATATCCAGATTCGATGTGAATCTAATCAGATAACTAAGTCTTATGTTCTAGATGTCACATGCGGACAAGGAATAAGTGTTGATTGATACTACAAAGTGTCAACCTATACTTCTTCAGACAAGCATTAACGCCCTAATCGGTATGTTCACTAGGTTAACTAAACTAGTTGTCGCATGCGCCTAACAACCTAGCTCAACAGAATTATTATTAGGAGTTGAACCCACTCTCGCGGTTGTCAGTTATCCTAAGATCATGTTTCTAGTTAGCTACTCTAGAAACAAGCAGTTAGATCAATTATGTTGAAGGATCCTAATAAATCATCCTACCAGTTCTATGTTTTAATAATTCATCTAAACCCTAATAAACCCTAAATCCAACAAGGTAACGACTCAGACAAATAAGCAAGAAATAAAGAATACCTGAATGAATTTCATAAATATAGAATAAGATAACAATGGAGTTCCAATACAAATCTCTGAAAGAGTCTTGATCTTCTCTCCAAAATAACTAAAAAGCTTCTAAGAATGGTGGTAAGTTTTAACATGTCTTGTAAGGTGGTATCTTTCCTAAACATTGGGAAAACTTATAAATATTAGGTATAAAGTCGGCTAGGGTTATTTTAGTAATATGTGGAACTTATGGGCTTGTGTCGGTCTTGAGCTATGTCAGCTCGTCTACTCGCGCGGATGTCGATCGATACCAAGGAGAGGTGTCGATCGACACTTCTTCTAAATCTCAGCTCTGACTTCTGATTTCTTGAACAACTACGAGTTTCCTCATCAATAAGCTCCAAAGTGCTCTATAATCATTACATTGCTCTAAAGCATACATGGACCTGAAAAGACTCTAATATACACTCTAAATACATATAATATACTTTAAAAAGAACATATATTATGGCTGAAAAATGGTAAATTTTGTAGTATATCACTAAGCAAAGGTCAAGTACATGGAAGTGCCTATTAAATTGGTACTAATTTGATGTGGCTTGCAAAACTATAAAGGTGATGTTGTGGTTCTAAAGAAAAGGTGAGTCCCTGCATTTTCAAACCTCTTCCACAGTTTAATTATATGTTTTGCTTGAGGGTAAGCAAATGATAAGTCTAGAGGAGTTGATAGACCTTGCTTTTTACATGTTTTGACCTTTGTATAAGTCCATTTTTAATGTCTATTATCTACGTTTCGAGTCTGTTTTGGGTGTGAATCTGGTTTCTGGGTAAGAAAATAAAAAAGATTCTCTTCCGCAGACAGTTTGAGAAAGAAGGTTCGAGTTTGTTGTGTATCTTCTTCTTCTTCCATACTTGGGCTCCATCAGACCCGAACATGTTGTGGTTCCAACCGAAGAGTCACATGCCCACAAAGTAGACCGGCCTTTCTTTTCTACTTGAGGATAGGAAAAAAACAATTTTTTGGCAAACTCAACATAGTTAACATTTGTTATCTAACAAGCAAGAGATTAATAATGGCTGTCTAGAAGAAAACTTTTGAGAAATAACTAAGAATACGACAAGTTAAATACCATTTTTAAAAAATATTATAATCACAAATATATTAACATATGGATTTACACTTTAATGGAACACTTTAATGATTATTTTTTAAGGTTTAGTGTTAAAGAGTTAGATTTGGATTTCTAAATGTTTTATAAATATTTAAAAAAATAGTTTAATATTCATCATAAATGTAAGGTATTTTGGAAAATAGTAATTCATTAACGGCTGGAAAGAAATTTAATTAGTTTTTTGTCAAAGAACTTTAATTAATTAATTATACATCGGGTTGTCATTGAACATCCAATTTAACATCTAAGAACATTTTCTGTTTATTCTAAAATTTTCTATAAAATAAAAAATTATATAGAGATGGATTACTCCAATTTGATGTTTTAATAAAAAAGTTTTTCAATCTAAAGAGAATATATACAAAAGACTATTTTTACCTTATATTTAAAATGCAAAATAGTATTTTTCTACATTTCTAAATCAGTAAAATACTCTATTATATAAATACACATTAGAATAAATTCATCTTTAAGATAAAAAATTTAATTTAAAAGAAAATGTAAAGCAAAATATATAATACGATTAAAGATGTTCAAAAGGATGTTAAGACTTTGAAACCTACACACTCCGTCTACAATAGTTAACTAACTAGGTAGTAACATGCGCTATGCGTAGAGTGAAACAATTGATTAGATTATTTTCATACGTTGTACTAAGGAATTTTTCATATAATGTTTTTTAGGAATAGACATTCAGATATTTGTTCGGATTTGGTTGGTCTATTTGGACTTCAGATTTTTAAAATTACAAATTTAAATCTAATTCAGATATTTACAAATTACAGTTTGAATTTGGTTTAGAGTTAGTTCAAATCATTGCTGATTCGGTTTGAGTTTGGATGTCCATTTTAAATATGTAATTAAAAAAATCTAAATATACTTAAGTAATCAAAGTTAGAAAATAAAATAATATAAAACATATAAATTTTAATACTGTAAAACTAAATACTTAAATGTACATAAAAATTAATTCAATTTAAATATTTAGATGGAGAACATATAGATATTTTTAGTATTTTGAACATTTTTGTAATTATAGATATTTACTTCTGATTATTTTAATAATATTTAGATAATTTTATAAGTTTGAATATCTAATAGATATAAGATTTAAAATAAGTAATATATTTAGATTTGTAATTGTGATTTAGATATTTTCGGTATCCAAAATATTTCATGTTGAATTGGATTCGGGTCTGGTTATTCAAATATCAAAAATTTAGATATATCTAAGCACTTAATCAATTTTAGTCTATGTTTAGTATTACTTTCAAATCAAGTTCGGTTTGGTTCTTCGGATCCATATATTTTACCAAAACATATTTTCTTCTACTAATATACAGAAAAATAAAATAAATATATTACAAAAAATTTAGAGTTTATTTTATATAAATGATTATTATACCATACTTTAAGAATAATAATTAAAATGGTTGGATGTCATGTCAATATTGGCGGCATGTTGCAAAACTGACGTAGTCCATAACCAATAAGGTGTACTTTCTTATAATTCTTTTGGTAAATATAATAAAAACATGATATCATTGAGTGAATGGGGTTACGGTTTTGTCGAAAATATGTGATCTATTCATTAGGCACATGAATTATGTTTTTAAATTGATTTTGGGAATTTCTTTTCCTTTAAAACTTTTATCTTTTCTGATTTTTTTTTACTAATCTGATTTTGTTTCTAATTTTTGATTTGACACGAAAACTATGAAAAGAAAAATAATACTTGAATGAACTAAAGATCTGAATTTGTGTGTGTGTTTTTTCACCTCAATTTCTTTACAGAAACTTCAATCATAGTAAAGTCAACAAGGTACAAAACTTTCAATTTCTAAAACTATTCTTATTCTAATATTTTAGTTGATGTGAATCTTAATGATTTTCTATTTTTTCTTTCAACAATGATATTATTCAGTAGTTGCACGGAGAGAACTTCAATTCACTAATATAAAAGCTAAAAATACAGAAACTAAAAATGATTTGACTAAAAAAAATTAATGTGTTAACACATTAAATTGTACGCAGTGGAGTTAAGAAAATTAATGTGTTAACGCATTAATTGTTACACAGAAATTTATTTAAAAGAAAAGTAGTAGTTAATTAATTTTTGTATGATAAATGTTCTCCATTTGACAAATCAGTTTTTTTTTCAAAATAAAAACTTCTAACACGTCACAGACCTTTAACAAGATTTAAGAAAATTTTCAAAAGTGTTTTTCTTTTAATATATAGGGATTTTATATGAGTTATGGGCAAGAAAATAACAGGTCAAATCCCAAAAAGAATAAAATCGTACAAAATGCGAATTGCTAGCCAAGGTTGGTGTAAGCAGTAGCGAATCTAGACATAAATTTTGCTGGGTCCACTAAGTGTATAAAATGATTTGGTGGGGTGCAACAAAGAGAGTTTCCTATTTTCTTTAAGAATTTTCTATCATTTTTTTTTTTTACCTTAACAAATTACAAAATTTGAAAAAAATAGTGGCTGTGACTTCGTGGTAAGTAAGATGTGTGGTCGATAGTGACGGAGTAGGTTTGTATAAACGAGTTCAGGCTTTCTATAAATTCAAGAATCTTTGTATGCAAATTTACGTACACACAACATTCGAATCTTGTTAGCTCATTATGGCATCAATTTCGGGAATGGAGTTCGAATCTTTATCATCTCCAAAACCAGTTCATGTAATGCTCGTGTCCTTTCAAGGACAAGGCCACGTCAACCCTCTTCTTCGTCTCGGAAAGTTGATTGCGTCAAAGGGAGCACTCGTTACCTTCGTCACGACGGAGCTTTGGGGCAAGAAAATGAGACAAGCCAACAAGATCGTTGACGGTGAGCTCAAACCGGTTGGTTCCGGTTCTATACGGTTTGAATTCTTCGACGAATAACGATGACCGGAGAAGTGATTTCCTTTTATATATCTCGCACCTTGAACATATCGGGAAACGAGAAGTGTCGAAACTCGTGAGGAGGTACGAGGAAGTGAACGAGCCTGTGTCGTATCTGATCAATAACCCGTTTATCCCATGGGTCTGCGACGTGGCGGAAGAGTTCAACATTTCTTCTGCATTGCTCTGGGTCCAGTCATGTGCTTGTCTATCTGCTTATTACCATTACCAAAACGGTTCTGTTTCTTTCCCGACAGAGACGGAGCCTGAGCTCGATGTTAAGCTTCCCTGCGTCACACTCTTGAAGCACGACGAGATCCCTAGCTTTCTCCATCCTTCTTCACGGTTCGCCGGATTCCGACAAGCGATTCTTGTTAAAACCTAGAACAAGGATGTATATCAAAGGACACGTTATTTCTTCCAAACAAGATTGTTTTAATAGAAATCTCTTAAACAAAAAACACTTGTTTCTGTTTAAACAGAATTACACGCCTTCACACACACGTGAATCGTCACTGACCAATCTCTAATCTTCTAAACAATCAATCTAAATAACTCTCACGTTCTATCTCTCTTTCTCACAGACTTTGCAGACACGTTTTTAAATCTCTCAAAGCTAAGAAAAAACAAAACAACTTCTTAAACTCTTTATATTGCTCATAGAGTTCCTAATCCTAGTTGTATTTGAGATAAACTCAAATCTACCTGATTTATCTTTATCTTCAAATCCCTTGACGTGGTTTCTTTATTTTGTTGTTATCTTCATCTTACAACCATAAAACTTACCACGTCATCACAAGAAGAAACGTTCCCGCGAACTCGCTTAAGTGTGTGTTGACTTGCAACTTTGTGTTCAACCTCAAAATCGTGCTTTAACAAAACTAGTCTCAACAATCTCCCCATTTTTATGTGAGTATGTCAACCAAGCCGCTTGCACTCATAGTCAATCAAAGAACCAATACTAAGCAACGGGACCAGCCATTGTCGTGCTCCTCTTAATTTGTTGTGCTCCCCCTCAACTACAAAATATCCTTCAAATCTCTCCCCCTGCTTGTGTGCATACTTACATAAAAACAAGGACAAGACCAGACCAAAGTACATCTTTTAAACGTGATGTGGTTTCTTAACCATCAAGCTTCCATCTATTTTTGTTGAAGCTTCATAGGTGGTATTTATGGGGGTTGAAGACTGTAGAGCACTCTTGACTGCACTGATATGGACGTGTTCCAACTGATTTGAGTTGCAAATTACTTCAAAGTCATCTTCACTGTTGTCTTTGTTATCCTTCGAATACAGAAAAAAATTGGTTATCCAAACTTTTCCATAGTACCTTGGTTCAATGAAGCAATAATTCTGCTTCCAAGCTTGTCTAATATTGTTAATACGTTCATAACAATATCTTACAACATGTCCTCTTTTGCCACACGAGTAACACACTTTGCTGAATCTCTGATTTTTAACAGTTTCAACCACTTTGTTTGTTCGTTGTGCTTGTTGAACCTCATTTTGAGCTTTGACAACAACACACGGTTTTGCACATACAAAGTTAACAACTTTGTCTGTCTTTGGTGAAATTTGCGCATCTCTTTTTGTTTCAGCAGCACGAACAGGCTCAGAATGAATAGACTCAGCAAGAACAGGCTCAGCACGAACAAAATTTTTCAACTGATTTTGAGTATTGATCACCTGATTTGTTACTTGTTTTCTTTGTACCCAAGCCCCTAGTTAACTTTTTAAGGCTGTCCCATTGCCAAGATTGAGTCCTAGTCTTTTGTTCCCGTGTTCAACATCTTGATTCTTTTGTGGTTGTCTCTTAAACTGTGTTCAAGACTTATGTTCTTTTCTTCTTCATGCGATAAAAGCTCTGACAGTCTATTTATCTTTTCTTCTAGCTCAAGTGTATTTTTCTGTTCTGATCGTTTGTTCATGTGCAACTCATTATCCGAACTTGAACAAGTCATCGTTTCAAGCTTTGATGTCATAGTTTTTTCCATCTCCATTATATTAATCTGAGCTTCTAGCATTGCTTTATTCTTGAGCAATTTCAGATTCTCATTGCTCAGCACAACCCAACTGTTATAGAGCTTGCGGTATTCCACCTTTGGATCTATATCTTCATCATCATCAGAATCAGAATCTGAGTTGTTCAGATCCTTTTCGCTAATTTGTGCAACCATATTAAGCATCCTATCTTCATCAGCCTCTTCATCGGAGTCAGTGTCACTGAAACTTAATAAAGCTTTGTCGCCTCTCTTCTGAAGATTGGGACATTCTTTTTTAATGTGTCCACATCCCTTACATTCACTGCATTTAATCTCCTTACGTTTGGTAAGAGGACAATCAGATTTATAGTGTCCAATTCCTTCACATTCATAGCATTGAACATCACTTCTCCTACTCATTTGATTCTTGTAACGATGTGAGTCTGAGCTTCTACCTTGGCCACTCTCAATTTGTTTTAAAGCATGCTTGAAATTACGAGCCAGTGAACCAATACTCTCATCTATTTGCCGAGTTAGACTTTCATGTAGTGCTTGTACAGGATCAGATTCGTTTTCAGCAGCAAACGCAAGATCTTTTACACTTTTGGGCGCTGAACAAATGATTCCATCTCTTCTGCTTTGAGAATTCCAACAAGTTGTGAAAATTTCATCTCATCAGTGTTCATACCCACTTTCAGTAAAGCCTTGTATGATGAAAACTTTTCAGGAAGACATCGTATTAACTTCTTATCCTTATAATTTTTCCCTAAGACAATAACTTCGTTAGCAATAGAAGCTAGTTTTGAGCTAAAACTAGTGACAAATTCATCATCCTTCATCCTCAAATTCTCAAACTGAGAAGCAAGAAAATCCAATCTAGTTCTTTTGACATCATCGCTTCCTTCATAGTAATCAACCAATGTGTCCCATGCCTCTTTAGCTGATACACAACCCTGAAAAAGCTTAAATTGATCAGAATCAATAGCATTGAAGATTTCAGAAATTGCTTTGGAGTTTAATATAGATCCTAACTTTTCAGCTGCTGTCCACTTATCTTTCGGTTTAGGTTCTAGTTCACCATCGACGGTTTTGACTGTGGGTTCTGTCCAACCAAGTTCTACAGCTAACCAGACATCTTCGTCAATACCTTTGAGTCGTTGTTTCATTCGTACTTTCCAGTGCCCAAAGTTATTCTCGTCTAGCATTAAAGTTCTTTGAAAAACCAGTAGCTCCTTTGATGAATCCATGTTCACCACAAAATCTCAACCTGTGTATAGATTAACTAATCTAGGACGTGACCCACTCTGATACCAATTGTTAAAACCTAGAACAAGGATGTATATCAAAGGACACGTTACTTCTTCCAAACAAGATTGTTTTATTAGAAATCTCTTAAACAAAGAACACATGTTTATGTTTAATCAGAATTACACGCCTTCACACACACGTGAATCGTCACTGACCAATCTCTAATCTTCTCAACAATCAATCTAAATAACTCTCACGTTCTATCTCTCTTTCTCACAGACTTTGCAGACACGTTTTTAAATCTCCCAAAGCTAAGAAAAAACAAAACAACTTTTTAAACTCTTTATATTGCTCATAGAGTTCCTAATCCTAGTTGTATTTGAGATAAACTCAAATCCACCTGATTTATCTTTATCTTCAAATCTCTTGACGTAATTTCTTTATTTTGTTGTTATCTTCATCTTACAACCATAAAACTTACCACGCCATCACAAGAAGAAACGTTCCCGCGAACTTGCTTAAGTGTGTGTTGACTTGCAACTTTGTGTTCAACCTCAAAATCGTGCTTTAACTAAACTGGTCTCAACAATTCTTAGACAATTCAAGAATCTGAGTAAGCCCTTTTGTGTTCTGGTCGACTCCTTTGACGTCTTGGAACAAGAAGTGATTGAATACATGTTGAATCTCTGGCCGATCAAAACGTTCTTTGAGAGGAGGTGAATTGTTACATCCCGAGTTGTGATATGTGGAAAGGCTTAAGATAATTGATTTGACTACCTATGTGATATGCCCAAAATTGAAGGATCACTTTAAGGTTGAAGGATTGGATAAGCCTTGCACCGAATGAGCTAGAAAACACAAACGATCAAGGGACGTGGATCGAATGGTCGCACAAGGGCTGCGGAAGACCCTTGATCCAAATCTTAAGCCCGAAAATATGACTCACTCCGACGACTTAGAAGCTACGATATTCGATTAAGAACAAATGATTCAACAAGAACAAAAAAAAGGTTGTTTGATTAAAAATGTTGAATAAACAAAACAATACAATAGCTAGCCTTTATATAATAGGTTATGGGTTAGACCAAAGGTCTAAACTTATTCTAGGAAATACAAACTAGATAAATATTTTGGACTTGACCAAAGACTTGACCAAATTTTGAAAGTTGTAATCGCAAAACTCTTCGGCTAGTCTCGTCCTTTCGCATGGTCGACGGTTAAAGAATTACCGTCAGATTGATATATTATTCGACAATGACATGTAGTTTCTTGTTGGGTCTTTCTTGAACAACTTCAAACACTGATTTCAGAATGAGAACAAGGCCTCCATGTTTTGTTTCAAGTCCATTAGCTTCTCTAGGTCTAGAACTTCATGGATCAAACCGATAAGGCCCATAAACAGCCCATTAAGCCTAACTAGTTCCTACCTGATTTTCACACCTTGGTCCATGATGCTGGTCAGGGTCGCATCATTCCCTCCTCGTTTAAAAGGATTTGTCCTCAAATTCAGACCTTCTAGGATGAATGAACCGACATGGTTTTGCTCGGCCAAGGTGTTTATACTCTTCTTGTGCACACATGCCCCTATTCCAGGCTCAAAGATGATGTGTTGTAGACCATTTTCAGGCCTCAGTAGCTCCACTGGGTCGTACTCCTTGCAAACGAATGGCTGAACCAGTTTATCACTTGATAAAGAACCAAGAATATCACCTGAAGCATAAGCGGTTGTGAGATCTTTCTCATGATCAGCTTCTGGTCCACTATCAACCACATTATCAGCCACCTTTTGGACATCCAAGAGAACACTTACAGCCTCTAGTTCTTCCTTTTGATGCGGCTGGTCGTCCATAGATTCTGCTCGGACATAAACAATCGATGGATCCGGTTTGATATCTTTGGCCTCTTGATCTTCTTCCAACACTGAAGATGGAAGTGGGTCTGTGATCCTTTGATGGATATTAGCCTTGAAACTCTCCAGACATCTCTTAAAACCCTCATTCCTCTTCTCTTTAGTTCTGGCCGATGGAGTTTCTACAACTTGTTTCGATTGTGGCTTATTGACTGTCTTCTTTGGACTGCTAGGTTTAACTCTCATTGAACCAGAATCAAGGAAGATTAGTGTACCTTCTTTTCTTAGTGGTTTCTTCCACTTGTCTCTCTCAGGTCGTGACTTCTTGGCTTCCTCCTCTTGGTCACGCTCATATTGTTCTATCATCTCGGTTGTACGTTTGTTGTACCTCCATTCTCGAAACTTTTCTTCTTGTTCTTTAAGTTCAGCCTCGTCTTCATAGTTTCTTAATAGTCCAAAAGACACAGATCTCTTAGAAGATGAAGAGTTTTACCTCCATTCTCGCAAATTTTCTTCTCGTGCTTTGCCTTCTCTTCATGGTTTCTCAACAGTCCAAAAGACATGGTTGATCTCTTAAGAAGATGAAGAGTTACAAATTTCTGGCTGTGAAGAACTCCAAACCTCAGAGTGGCTCTGATACCACATGATACGCCCAAAATTTAAGAATCACTCTAAGGTTGAAGGATTGGATAAGCCTTGCACCGAATGAGCTAGAAAGCACAAACGATCAAGGGACGTGGATCGAATGGTCGCAAAAGGGCTGCGGAAGACCCTTGATCCAAATCCTAAGCCCCAAGATAAGACTCACTCCGACGACTTAGAAGCTACGATGTTCGATTAAAAACAAAGGATTCAACAAGAATAAAAAAAAAGGTGTTTGATTAAAAATGTTGAATGAACAAAACAATACAATAGCTAGCCTTTATATAATAGGCTATGGGTTAAACCAAAGGTCTAAACTTATTCTAGGAAATACAAACTAGATAAATATGTTGGACTTGACCAAAGACCAAAGACTTGACCAAATTTTGAAAGTTGTGATTGAAAAACTCTTCGGCTGGTCTGGTCCTTTCGCATGGTCGACGGTCAAAGAATTGTCGTCAGATTGATATATTATTTGACCATGACATGTAGTTTCTTGTTGGGCATTTCTTGAACAACTTCAAACACTGATTTCAGAATGAGAACAAGGCCTCCATGTTTTGTTTCAAGTCCATAAGCTTCTCTCGGTCTAGAACTTCATGGATCAAACCGATAAGGCCCATAAACAGTCCATTAAGCCAAGCTATGATCAGTTGCCTAACTGGTTCGTACCTGATTTTCATACCTTGGTCCATGATGCTGGTCAGGGTTGCATCATTGATACCCCTAAATCGGAAGGATCACTTTAGCTGGGTGTTGGATATGATCCGAGAAGGCAAATGGCACTTCTGGAACTGAAAGGGATTGAAGGGATCGTCAAGAGATGCGGAATGGCTCATGATATACCCACGGTCTAAGGCTGACCACCGAAGAACGGATGTAGTGTGTTGGCTAACCACCAAACAACACACAAAGATGAATTGGCTGACCACCAAATCAATAAGCCGGTTCAAACCAATGAACTAGCTAAAAAACTCTCTCTCTCTCTCTCTCAGAGAAAAGAAGAAAAAAAAATAAACTCAAACTTCGACTTGTTTTATTCATAGAAGAGTTCACATATTTATAGTACAATGAGTCAAAGAAAGACTTAAAGAAATTTTGAAAATAATACATAGAAAAAGACATCTTTGACTAGAAAATCATAAAGGAGTCAAATTTTTTGATTTTGATGAAGAATGGTAAAGGATGGCGATTTTAAGGAAGATTGGCCAAGGTAGGACCTTCATTGAATGCACACATGTCTGAATTCGCGAGAACCGAAGATCTACTTATTTGTAAATGGCATAACTCCCACATCTGAACTCCGTTTGATCTGATTCTTCTTCGAGAAGCTCCGTAATTGAGTTGGTCACATTCTACAAGTAATTTCATGCATAGAATCCTCGTGGTTTGTAATATATGAGTCAAACAATTAACATATATCATTACTGTTTCCCATGATCAAGCCATGAATGTCTGTTTTGTCTGGTTCGCTACTCAATGGCGAATCATTCCCTCCCTCTTCAAAAATATTTTTCCTCAAATCTGGAACATTAAAACGAAAAGGGTTATAAGCAAAGGAATCATAATCAGAACATTGCTCACTTTGAGTTTGGTCCAGTTTTTGAATGGAAGAAGATCTTTCTTGGTTTGCTTGATGACCACAGCTTTGTTCTTCTTCTGTCCCTTCATGCATTGAAAAAAAGCTTCCAAGAGCAGTGTCATATGCACCAATATCAAGAGCATTCAAAGGACCAGAAAATTCATCCTTGTTAAAAACGTTTTCAGAATCCTTTTTAAACTGAGAAATTAATTCAAAACTACTTGGATTCTCTTGTTGTAAAATGGTTAATTGCAAACAAGATTCATCAGGAATTGATTCAGATTGAGAAAAATATAATTTCTTTCACAAGATTTCATACCTACCATTGCCTCATGTGTGTAGTCATCAAAAATTGGCAATGGAACTGAAAATTCTTTATTTTCTAGCTCGGTTTCAACGTTGTCACTCTCCAAAGTCACCAACGGTTTCTGGTTTTGGCACTTGTTAGCTTAATGACCGATCCTATGGCATTTGAAGCACCTGGTGGAATGAGCTTTGCTTGTGGTTTTCACAGTTTTGCTTTTATTAAAAGAAGACACATTAGTTTTCAAATCAGAATTTGAAAGAGACAAAACTTACATTGCTGTTTTGGTGCATAAGAAATGTTGGTGTTTCTCTTCTTTTTGAGTTGTTGAATAGCAAAAATTGCCTTACGCAGCATCTTCTCCAATCTGGAAAAAGTCTGAATCTCGTTCCGATCAAGCATATCACAGCTGCTACTCTTAGCTTTGGTGAAGGGACGATCACCACTTTTGACCCTCTTCTCATCATCAACGAATCTGTTTTGTCTCTTCCTTTGGTTCCTTTGTTTCTGCACAAAATCAAACCCTTTAGAAGTAAATTGTTTCTTATCTCCAAAAATTCATTGCTCTTTTTCAAACACGGTTTTGAAAGGATAATAAACGTTTTGTTGTGGTTTTGAAGCCTGATTTGATTTTCTGAGAAGTCCAAACATCCTGAAAACACTTAACAAAGAGTTAGCAAATAAAAATCCCTCACACTGTCAACGTGTTTAGCTCACGATTTTTAGGTGATCACTCCGAGTTCTTTTCATTGGTTCAAAGGATGATAGGCAGTCAGAATTCAGTAATCAAAACCCAAAGCAACAATCGTAAGAGATAGATAGAGAGAAAAGAGAACTTTTGTGAAATCCGCTTTAACCACCCCAAGGCTGGATTTCTCTTCAGCCAGCAATATTACTCTTCCACCACCTAGCCAAAAATCAAATCTTTTTTTTTTGAATTTCCTTCTTTTTCTTTTTTTTTATGGCCTAGGTAAGAAGGTGGCACGGATTTAAGATAGAAAGAAGAAGAAATATTTAGAAATGAAAGATGAGAAGATGAAAAGATAAAAACAAACCAGCCAAAGTGGCTCTGATACCACTTGATACACCCTAAATCGGAAGGATCACTTTAGTTGGGTGTTGGATATGATCCGAGAAGGTAAATGACACTTCTGGAACTGAAATGGATTGAAGCGATCGTCAAGAGATGCGGAATGGCTCCTGATATACCCACGGTCTAAGACCCAAGAACGGATGTAGTGTGTTGGCTAACCACCAAACAACACACAAAGATGAATTGGCTGACCACCAAATCAACAAGCTGGTTCACACCTTGGTGGTTAGAACAATACGAAAAGGAACCGGGTAGCGGCTGAGGATGGGGCGGTTGATGAAACCGTGGCCTAGAAGAAACATGCTGCTGAACCAACCATGAAAGAGTTGTTGGCTGCATTGAAGACAGTGGGGACTCAGGTGACTGCATTGACCCAGGCGATCACACCGGTTATGAACTCGTCCATGGGACAAGCAGCCACAATCCCAGTGGCCGTACCCGTGGTGGTGGGGTGAGCCAGGGAACCGGCTGAGGTTGTTGAGATGGATCCACCAGATTGGTCCGTGAGGAGGGTGGACTATTTGAGTGTGTTGGAATACATATCCCGTCTAGGGACCAAACACTTTACAAGTAGTGTTGGCCCGATTGAGCCAGATGAGTGGAGGAGCTGGTTGGTCTGGAACATCAAATCGACTCGTTGTCCTAAGGATTAAAAGAGAGACATTGCGGTTCACTTTTTGGAGGGGGAAGCGCATACTGGTGGCTCACTTTAGACAAGCGGACCAATGGAGCTCTAAGGAGTATTGTGGATTTTGACGTGGAGTTCAAACGCAAGTACTTCCATGCTGAGGCCTGGGACCGGTAGGAATCAAAGTTCTGGACTTGGTTTAGGGTCTCAGGTCAGTAATTGAGTACGAGGAGGAGTTCAAACGGCTTAGACGCTTTGTTGGAAGGGAGCTTGAGGACGAGGCAGTTCAGGTTAATTGTTTCCTTTGCGGGTTAAGGTGTGAGCTTAGGTCTCATTGCTCAGTCCGTACCTTCAACTCCGTGTCTGAGTTGGTTAAGAAGATGGCTATGTTAACTTGAAGAGTTGACAATAAACAAGTATGAATTTGTAGAGATGAGATGGAGTGAAAGAAGATAGAGTGGGGTGAAGAGATCTTGTACAAAGAGTGTTGAGAAGGCTGTGGGAAGCTGATAAGTGTACAAGAGGCTGTGAAACATCAAGGAGAAGTATAAGGAGGACCTTGGGAAGCTTTAGGGAAGAGATGGGATCAAATGGTCGATGTTTGGGTGAGGTGTACGGATGGTCGTACGGCCGTACGGACCATACGGACCAACCTCGACCCAGAAGCATCAATAATCGACCATTTGAACTTGAAGGATGGTTTTCAGTCTTGGGAAAGTTAGGGCATGAAGTGTATGTATCAGGCCATTGATATATGGCCATACAGCCCTAACTTCCAAGACTTGTCACCCAAGTATAAAAGACCTTGCATGTGAAGAAAGGAGAAGATCCTTTGGTATATTCCTCGACCAAGATAAGGAAGGGAAGGCAAGGAAACTTCCAGGAAGGAGCCAAGGCTTAGTGACTGTTTATGGATAAGGTTATCCACTTACCAAAGGAAGAAAGGAAGAGCTTTGTGGATAACCTTATCCACTCGCCCAAAAGAAAAAGAAGAGCAGCTTGGACAGCCTGGCATAAAACGTGTGGAGCTTCTGGTCCACAAGATTCAAACCGAAGAGCCTCATTCCCTTGACTCCACATGATTGGGTTTTCTTTAGGTCTAGACCAGAAACACTCCTACTTGTCTATATATAATTATCCATCTCGTTTGTAGTTGTTTAAGGGAGTAAGGAGGATTTCCCTTCTCCACTTCATAATAATGCTTAGTGTTCTTGAATTTGATCCCCTTTAGACTCTTCCTTTCTTAAACACTAAAATCTATCTAAGACTCTTTCAAATCTAAGACTCTCTAAGACACTCAAATATGTTTCTGGTTCAAGTAAACACAAGCATAAACCAGATCCTTCTCATCATCATTTCGAGTTCTCACTGCCCTAAATAGGACTGTTCATCACACATCCTATCTACACTCTGAAAATCTCACAGGCTATTCTGGAGAGCATCCTCGCCGAGGAGGAAAGAGTGAAGTCTCGAAACCAGACTAATTCAACCGGCAAGAGCAGTGATCGTAAAAGAAATTGGATCAGGTCAAGGAGAGTAAACCCTCAATTGGTAGACCTGAGTGCTCTACGTGTGGAAAAGGCCACAAAGGTGAATGATGGAGAGACATGGGAGCTTTCACCCGGTGTGGTAACAAGGAACATGCGGCTCAGGACTGTTCACAGCCAGAGAACAACCAAGGATGGGTGACAAGAGGTGAGTCTAGGCTTGTTACCATTGTGGAAAGCCGGACACTTACAGAGGGAATGTCCTAAGGTTCAAGGGGGACAAGGAAATGGTCGTGGGGATGCGGGTAGATCTACCTAGAGTAGAGGTCAGACTACAACACCTAAAGTGTACGAGCTGTCTAAGGACACATATAAGACTGGATCTTTCAAGGTGATGAATGGTATGTATCTAACCTTGACTTTTTAAATTTGATTGCATTGGGATTGAACAGAACCTAGAATGTTAGATACTTAGATACAGGTCGCTTATAGGGACCCTAAGTATTGGTGGTGTGAAAACACACGTACATTTCGATTATGGAGCTATGCATAGTTTTGTGAGTCCAGATATGATCAGAAAGGGGGCGTTCCATATGGGAATGAGGGATTATTTAGGTATAGTCAATGCAGCCGGAGGCCAAGTGATGCATTTGTTAAGGCTGGTTGAAAACATCCTAGTGATGATCAAAAACAGGAGTATGCATGTGGATCTGGTTGTTTTCCCGCCTAAAGAGTCACAAGGAGATACTAGGCATAGACTGGCTTAGAAAGTATCAGCCAATCTAGGCTGTTACCGGGGTCGGGTGAGGTTTTAGAGTGCAAATGGGCTGATTAAGTTCCAAGGTATTATACCGACCTCTGGATGCTTAGTGATATCAGCGATCCATGCGGAATGGATGCTTGAGCGGGGTTGTGAGGCTTATTTGTCTACAATCACCACTAAGTAGGTCGTAGGGAGTGGTGACCCAGCGACATTCCATTGATCATAGAGTTTGAGGAAGTGTTCCCGACGTTACAAGGCTTACCCCCTAATAGGTCGGACCTATTTACAATAGAGCTGGAACCAGGGGCGGCCCCATTGTCTAAAATTCTCTACCGCAGGGCTCATGCCGAGATGGCCGAGCTGAGAAGCATTTGGAAGATTTTTTTGAGAAAGGGTTTATACGGCCACGTAGTTCGCCGTGGGAGCACCAGTCCTCTTTGTGAAAAATAAGGATGTTAGTTTCTGTGTATGCATAGACTTCCGAGGGTTAAACATGCTGACTGTGAAGAACAAATACATGTTACCTCGGATTGATGAATTTCTAGAACAGCTCAGGCGAGCAACTTGATTTTCTAAGATTGATTTGGCCTCAGGGTATCATCAGATCCCGATCGAGTAAGCTCACATGAGAAAAACGGTGTTTAGGACGAGGTATGGCCACTATGAGTTTATGGTTATGTCATTCGGCCTAACTAATGCACCAACTGTATTTATAAAGATGATGAATGGTATCTTTCCTTGACGAATTTGTGATCATCTTTATAGATGACATACTTGTCTATTCCATGAATAAGGAAGACCATGAGAGGCATTTGAGAGTTGTGTGGGAACTATTGCAGGAACAAAAGTTTTTTTTTCCAAAACTTAGCAAGTGTAGTTTTTAGCGAATGAGCATATATGGTTCCTTGGTCACATCGTGCCCGACAAGAGTGTCTCGGTCTATACGGGATCGCCTTGAACCAAGAACGCCACGGAGGTACGGAGCTTCCTTGAGCTTGTGGGTTATTACAGGAAGTTTGTGAAGGTACTCGCAAGCTTGGATCAGCCTATGACACGTCTAACTGGAAAGGAGGTGAAGTTCACATGGTTCGAGGAATGCGAGAGGTGTTTCTCTACATTGACGAACATGTTGACTAGTGCACCAATCCTTGTCCTACCTGAGGCGGACCAGCCGTATGTTGTGTACACAGACATGTCCATAACTGGACTGGGTTGTGTTTTGAACAGCATGGGAAGGTCATTTCCCATGCATTGAGAAAATTGAGGAAGCATGAGGAGAACTATTCGACCCAGAATCCGGAAATGGCTGCGGTGTTGTTCGCCTTGAAGATTTGGCGGTCATACCTGTATGTATGGTGCCAAAGTTCAGATACTTAGAGAACATAAGAGTCTTAAGTATATATTAACCCAGCCTGAGTTGAAGTGAAGGCAGAGGAGGTGGATGGAGTTTGAAGTTGATTACGATTTAGACATTGCTTATCATCCGGGAAAGGCTAATCTGGTGTTCGATGCCTTGAGCAGGTGATGGGTGAATGTCTCAGCTGAAAGGGACGTGGACGATCTGGAAGAAATGGTCCGGACTCTGCACCGTAACACATTGGCTAGAATGGATGAGCCTTTGCGGTTAGTGGCAGCAGATCAGGCTGATTTACTTACCAGGATCCACAATACACAGAGGTTGGATGAGAACCTCAAGAAAGTTGCAACAAATGACAAGATTGAGTGCCAAACGACGAGTAATGGTACCATCTTAGTCAATGGGCGGATCAGTGTACAGAATGATCGATCTAGGATTGAAGGAAGAGATTATGAGGCAAGCTTAGTCATCTAACTTATCTATTTATCCGGGTCTCAACAAGATGTATAGAGATCTGAAGAGGTACTATCATTGGGTACGGATGAATACTGATGTGACCGAATGGGTCGCTAAGTGTCTACATTCCAACTCGTCAAGGCTGAGCATCAAGTTATTAGTGGGTTACTTCAGAACCTACCTATTCCAGAATGAAAGTGGGATCATATCACAATGTACTTTGTGATCGGTTTTCCTATGACCAGGAATAAGAAGGATGCAATATGGGTTGTGGTCGATCGACTGACCAAGTCGGCTCATTTCCTAGCCATTAAGAAGATCGATGATCTTGATCGGATTATATGTAGGTACATGTACTAGATTGTTCGGTTGCATGGAGTTTTAGATAGTATTGTTTCAGATAGGGACTCAAGGTTCACTTTTTTATGGAAAGCTCTCCTAAAGGCGTTGGAACAAGAGTGAACATGAGTATGGCTTATTATCCACATACCGATGGGCAGTCGGAATGGACCATCAAGACTTTGGAGGACATGTTGCGAGCATGTGTCTTGGACTGGAGTGATTCCTGGGAAAGACACTTACCATTGGTTGAGTTTGCTTACAACAACAATTTTCACACCAGTATTGGCATGTCGCCATATGAAGCTTTGTATGGGTGGCCATACATGACACCTCTATGCTGGACCAAGTGGGAGAGCAAAGAATGTTGAGTCCAGATATTGTGGAGGAAACAACTGAGAAGATTAAGTTCCTACGGGAAAAGAAGGAGGAGGCACAAGATCGTCAAAAGAGTTATGTGGACAGGCGCATGAAGCATCTTGAGTTTGAGGTCAATGACTAAGTGTATCTCAAGATGATCATATCCAAAGGTCAGGCAAGATTTTCTGATAAAGAAGGAAACTAGATCCGAGATATTTGGGTCCTTTCAAGATTATCGAGAGAGTGGGTACGGTGGCTTAAGAGTTGAAATTGCCAACAGATATGGAAGCATTCCATAACGTGTTCAATGTATCCCAACTCCAAAAATGCCTAACAAAGCAGGACATCATTGTTCCAGAGATTCCCTCTGATCTCGGTAAAAACTTAACCTTAGAGACAAGGCCTGTTTGGATCGTAGACATGATGGAAAAGAAACTCAAAAACAACAACTCAAATGTTCAAGGTCATTTGGGATTGTAATGAGCGATAAGAAACAACTTTGGAAACAGAGACAAAGATAAAATCCGAATTTCCTAAGTGGTTTAAGCAGTTTGTAATGGAGGAAACACTTCGTTTGGATTTGAGGATGAATCCATCGCAAGTGGGGGAGACTTGTCATGTCCCTGATTCTAGATAGGATTGTTTAGATGGGCCATGGTGCAAGGGAACGAGAAATCCGGTCATATGACACAAGGGCAAGCGTTCCATGGTCTAAAAGAGAAGGTTAAGTGCATCAGAAGGCTTAGACTTAACCAAACAAAGGTGGAAACGAGTTCAGGGAAGCTAGACGAGGTGCATAGCAGTTGGACGAAGTGTAAGACAGATGGGAGATGTGCACAAGGAGCTGGACCAGCTTGACGAAGCTCGGTCTTAGCTCAACCGAGTGAGTCAGATCGATCAGCTAGGTGGAAGAGCTCACTCAGATGGGATTCAGCTCAACTCAGCTGAATAGAGTGTTTGGGTGTTCAACGGTTTGGCTGGGTCTGGTCAGTTACTAGGCGGTTGGTGGTTCGGGTTAGTTATGGATCTGATGGACACTTGCCATCAGGCCATGTTCATGGGAAATTGGTTGTGGCCCAAGTTGGTCATGTTAAGGGTCAGTTATGGATGAATGGGTGCAAGTGCACAAGGCACCCATTCGTGAGTCAAATTGCACCCTTTCGCCATGGGCAGTTGGTCGAACCCCTCCTCTATATATTCTTTGCCTTGGGGTCGATTTTGCACACAATTCCTTAGGGGAAATTTTCTTAAAAACCGAAAAAGAGAAAGGCAAAGAGAGAGAGAGAGAGAGAGAGAGAGAGAGAGAGAGAGAGAGAGAGAGAGAGAGAGAGAGAGAGAGAGAGAGAGAGAGAGAGAGAGAGAGAGAGAGAGAGAGAGAGAGAGAGAGAGAGAGAGAGAGAAAGAGAGAAAGAGAGAAAGAGAGAGAGTTATCGGGCCAAGACCAAGGCCGATTGTGGTGGTGGTTTCATCATGGTGAGAGGGTTCGTGTGGGAAGGAGATCGGTTCAGAATGGAGATCAGTAGCATGGAGAAAGATGTGGGTACGCCTAAGAGCATGGTGTGACCGTGCGAGCCATCTCCTAGCACCATCTGCCAGTTCGGTTGGTTCCTTGGGCTGATTGTTGATCGGTTACATCCATCTCTTCACTATGCTTGATCGTTATTATATTCATCTTATAATCAGTCAGGTTTGACTAACCTTAGGGCAGTTACGTTTGACCAAGTCACAGTTACATTTGACCAAGTCTTAGGCCGGTCTAGACTAAGGTCCTTGGCCTTCGGCAGTACCAAAAGATGATCGGATTTTTCATGGTTCCATATAGTGTGTTTAGATCGTACCTTGGGCAATCCGATTGTGTTTCTTGTTATGGGTGGTTGTCTTAAATGATAATATAAGTATTACCGAGTGATATATTATAATATTGATAGAGGATTATGGAATGAATTAGGAACCAAACCTTGCATGTCTAGATTGATTGCTAGGATATCGGATTATGGAATATGATTGTGTTATGTTTGGTTTCAGGATCTGAGGGTAATTGTAGTAAGGCTTAGGAGCCGTGAAGACTCAAGCCGTGGGACACTTTGCCTAGTAGGAGTACTAGTATTAGCATGTTAGCAATTTGATTGGAAATCTTTCGCTTTCTATCTCAGATAAAATGTAGCCTTTCACTAATAGACATCATACATGATTGTGTGTGATGTAAGGATATATCGGTTGTGTAATGAAATTTTGATAGCCTATTGTGCAACTTGAACCTATGTGTCCGATCACATTGTTATGATTAATAAAGTACCTATTTTCCCTTAGTATTTATCTTATTGTAGATCGATTGTTTATAAGTATATATGTATCTCATGTAAAGATAATGACTTAGAAAATATTGGACCTAAAAACGAACAAAGGCCGATTAGTTTTAAAGTTAAGGCGGCGGGTCTTGTTGGGCGTAGGAACCCCGGATCGGGTCTTACAGATTCTTTGTTGGAATCTTCATCGAAAAGCTTCTCCGCTGATAATACTTCCAAAACCGCTTCTCAGAAACTTTTATATATCCGCCACAACAAATATATGGCCTATCTCTATTTGAAATTAGTCGCTCCAAATCGATTGATATCGACATCATCTTGAGCAGTTTCTCTGTTGCAGCATGTATCTCTCCTTCTTCACCTTCCTCCACCCGCTGAATGGAGTGTATCCCTCTCTTCAGTGTAACTCTGACCCAAAGAAAGTTTGCTGCACCACTAAGGATTGACAGACTAAAAGGACACGATCTTACGCTTCCCAATCTGATAGTTTCCACTGAAATTAGAGAGATTTAGGAGTAAAAATGATAACCAGAAAAACAGTTAAGATCCAATGAAAGGAAGATCGGATTTTATTTATTTCAATCTCAATCAAAAGAAGAAAACATGAAGATCCAAAATCCATTAACTGAGATTGAAACACACAAAAGCAGAATTGCCCATGAAAAATATAAAGTCTGATATAAGGAAACTAGAAATTTATCAAAAGATCGAAGCTATATTACAGAAAAAGATACAAAAATCTTTCTCATCTCTTCTGAAAGATTGGATTCTGAGAAGAAGGAAAGAAGTCGAGAGAGACTCTCTCTCTTTCTCTCTCTGTAGATTTAACTAATGTATTTACTCGATCTTCTACCAAAGTTTTTGTCTCTTTCAAGACCTTCCTTAGAACCATATTGGTTAAGCTTGAACATATCAAGTTTCTTGCTCTTGTATCCTTTTTTGGACATTGGATCTTTCTTAGATTTGACCTCAAACTTAGAGCCTGAATCATCTTCCTCCTTAGTATCCTAAATCATTTCCTCATTTAGAACATTTGGAGGCCTTGCAACTCAAGTTGCATCAGTATCTTGAACTTCCAGATCCCAAAGTTACCTTGACCATAAAACTTCTCCATCTCAAATCTCGCATGAACAGACTCCATCAAGACCAATCAACAATCATATAATCACCACAACCTAAATCACAGAGCACAGAATATCAGATCTGGAATCTCAGGGCCAGGAACCTGGCTCTGATACCACTTGTTAAGATTCAAGTTTTTGTCCGGTTGATCCTATTCTTGTTTCCAATTCAGTTCTGGTTCTTACTAGGTTAGATAATCAATCAAATGAAAGCATAAGAACATGAAAACTATTAATCCAGTCTTTGTTGCCTACATGTCCGGGGAGTGAACAAAACACTCATGCAATTCCATTATCAATCGATGTGATTAAAAATGGTAACGTCTTCTCTGTTGCAGGTACTAAAAGACTCTACACAAAGAGATTATGGGAGAAGAGTATCACAGTGACTATGAAGAAGATGACAATCTCTCAACCTTCGATACCTCTGAGAACCTTGAGGACATGCAGCCTGAACCAGTAGAAAACTTTGAGCCTCACAAGCTGCGATCGTACCTTAATCTCTCGTTATCAGCTCGCTTTCTCTCTCTATTGTACTCTTCTTTTCTCTCTAGCTCGTAAATACGATGACTCTGTATTTTGGCCGTTAAGCTTTTGTAACAAACTCATGGGGTCTTTATACACAAGAGACATTAAACCCGGCCCTTTTGCTTATTTGATCCACAATAGCATTAGGCCCAAACCACCCCAAGTAAGTGTTTTGTCTTAAGAGAACGAAACGACAACACTTCACAGAAGAGATTGGTATAGGTAAAGGAAAGATTGTGGACTGGTGTCCACAACAGAAACTCTTATCCCATCCTTCAGTGGCGTGTTTCGTAAGCCACTGTGGATGAAACTCGATGGAGGCTTTGACTTTGGGAGTTCCAGTGGTTTGTTTTCTACAGATTGGGGATCAAGTCACTAATGCGGTTTATCTGACTTATTTTTTCAAGACGGGAGTAAGGCTTGGTCGGGGAGCAGCGGACAGGAGGATTGTGTCGAGGGAGGAAGTGGCAGAGAAGCTTTCAGAAGCAATGGTTAGGGAGAAGGCGGAGGAGCTCAGGAAGGAGCAGCGGAAGCAGTTATGGCTCAGCGGGCATCGTCAGAAAAGAATTTCCAGGAGTTTGTGGTGAAGTAAGGCATGAGCAGTGGCTTAAGGACATAAGTATTTAGTAAAAATAAATATTGTTTTGCTCACAGTAAAAATAAATATTATAATGCTCACAGATATAGTCCAATAAAAATATTTTGATGTTATTGAAAATTATAAAATTTGTTTTATTTCTATAAGAAAATAAAGACTCAGTTCTCAGTTTCTTTGTGTTCCCACTGAGCATACGAAATTATTGGAAAATAAACTGAATCCAAAATTTCAAACCGAAATTAATCTGATAAAAATGAATCTAAAGCGAACTAAATTTGAGATAAGTACCAAATGAATCTTATTTTACAATATTTCAGGTTATGGTTTTACCCGACCCGAATGGATATAAGAAAACCCAAAAAATTAAAATATATACTAAATATGAACTTAATCCCGAATAAGTATCCAAAATATTCTAAAATACTATTTAGTACCTAAATAAAATTTGTTATATGAATAATTAACTCAAATATTTAGTTTAATATATATATATATTTGTATTTGGTCAAAGATTAAATATTTTATGTTTTGATAATTGAAATTGAATTTCAATTACAAATTGGTTTGCTTCTAAAGTTTAAACAATGTTGCTTTATTTTGAAGTTTAGATAGTATTTCTACTTTTATAAAATTGTTAGCTGGTAATTTTAACTTATTTATCTTTTTATCCACTTAACGACTACTTCTAGATTTTTTCATCAAGCTTTTGTTAGTGAAAATTATTTAAACTTGTCAATTTAATGAACTAAAGTGTGTACTTTTAGATCACAAACAAGTATTTGGATAACCAAAATTCGATATAGAACCGAACCCAAATTTTAAATAGATACAATGATGTGTTATTATATCCAAACTGAATCCAAAAGAAACTCAAACCAAATCCAAACCAAACATTAAATATATCATAATGAGGTCAAATTTTATCCCTCCGATAAACTGAAACATGATTGAACCAGAACTGAACCTGATTTGACCGATCAACCCAGGCCTACGAAATTCTCTAATTTTAAATTTTGATAGTTTGAATTCCTTTACTTTTCCTTTATAATCCTCCGGAATCGAGATCCTATATTTTTGATCAAAAACATAATATTAAATGTCGTATATATGTTCAGAGCCGTGCTTCCCTTCGCCAAAAAGAAAAAATGGCTTAGGGCATCATATTTTCAAAAAACACTTAATAGCATGTGTTTAACTAATATTACTAATATTAAGGAATAAAATATATGGGCTGAGTTTAAAGTTTTGTAATAAGATTAGTAGGCTAAATATGGGCCACAACAAATAAAACATTTATTAATTCATTAATAGTTTACTACTTAAAGTTAAATTTACTTCAAATTAAGTTAATTTTTTTAAAAAAAATTAGGGCAACAAAAGAAAACTCACGACTTACCGTCACGTCTTCTAGTCTTCTTCTACGAAGACACAAAGTCACAAACCTGCAGATCTTATTTCTAAAGTTTAAGATTCATATTAATAAAATAATTTTATCTCACTTTCTCTTATAATTCACTCTAACAAAGGTAAAACTACCCTTTCTTATTTTTGTCTAAGTTTCATCTTTTTTTTAAAAAAAAATTATGAATAACAATCAGGAACTTTTTTGTTGATAGAAAGATGTCATCGAACAAAAGAGATCAACAGTGTGGAGCAGACAATATAAAAAAAAAAGAAAAAAGATGAGGAAGCAAAATCTCAAGAAAATAGTTTATTAAGGTACTTCAAAAAATCTGAAAATCTTGATAGCTATGTTGAGAATAATTATGGACAAAATGTCACTTTAGAGAAGATGAAGTAGATGAAAATATAAGTAAGGATCATGGAGAAGAACAAAGTCATGAGCCAGAGAATATGAATGTTGTGAACGAGGAAGAGTTGAAAGAAAACGAAGATGGAAATAAGAATGAAAATGAAAAGAGTGGTAATCTAGAGGAACCTTGTGGATACATAGATATGTATGATCCTGGAAACTGGGATAACATTAAAAAGGGATGGAATGAGTGGAGAGATTTTATGGTTGTTCAAGGTCCGACGAAAAGATTGCCAATGGATTATAATTTTCCCAAGGATGGTGTTAAGAGACATTTTTCTCATTTGCATTATACAAGACAATTGGGTGATGGAAAAAAACAAGATAGACGTTGGCTAGTTTATTCAAAGAGACTAAACAAGGTCTTTTGTTTCTGCTGCAAATTGTTCAATGAGAGTAACAATAGTCAATTGGCATCTATAGGGTTCAGCGACTGGAGAAATATTTTGAAAAGGATTAAAGAACATGAATCTGGTCGTGATCATATTTTATGTATGAAGCAGTGGGCCAAACTAGATATCAGGCTGCAAAAGAATCAGACCATTGACAAATATGCTCAAGATGAAATCAACATAGAAAAAATCCATTGGATACAAGTGCTTCTTAGGATACTTTCTGTAGTGAAAACTCTTGCTACACAAAATTTAGCATTTCGTGAAAGTAACGAAAATATTGGAGAAGAAGGTTGTGGGAACTTCTTAAGCTTTATCGAGATGACTGATGATTTTGATCCTGTGATGATAGAACACCTTAGGAGATTTAAAGAAGGTGAATCTCGTTCTCATTATCTTAGTAACATAATTCAGAATGAGCTAATAGCTTTGTTGGGTAATGAGATAAAAGGTATGATTGTCAACAAAATTCAACGTGCAAAGTTTTTTTCTGACATTCTTAACTGCACTCCAGATAGCAGTCATCATGAACAAATGACTGTTATCATACGATGCGTAGATGTATCAACAACTTTAGTTAAGGTTGAAGATTTTTTTAAACATTTCTTAAGTTGATGATACATCTGGAGAGTGACTTTTTCGTGAGCTGCAAGATGTATTGGTTGCTTTTGATTTGAAAATTAATGATGTGAGAGGACAAGGTTATGACAATGGCTCTAATATGAAGGGAAGGCATAAAGGAGTACAATACAATTTTTTTGAAATTAATCCAAGAGTGTTTTATACACCATGTGGTTATCAATGTTTGAATCTTCCACTATGTGATATGGCAAGGACTTCTTCAAAGGCGATCTCATTTTTTGGGATTATCCATCGTACTAATAACTTTTTTTCAGGTTCAAATAAGTGGTGGAAAATATTTGAAGATCATGTAGATGGTCTAACACTTAAGTCTTTGTCGAATACTCGTTGGGAAAGCCATGTCGAAAGTGTTAAGGCAATAAGATTTCAAGCTCCTAAAATCATGGATGCATTAGTTTACATTGCTGAAAATAGTTTTGATCCACAAGAGCATAGTGATGCTTAATGTCTTGCAACAAGTGAAACACATGAATTGACAGTTTTGAGTTCTTGGTTTCCCTGGTTATTTGGTACAATCTTTTATCTGTTGTTAACATTGTGAGTAAGAGTTTGCAGTCAGAAGACATGGATATTGATGTTGATATTGCTCAACTTAAGGGGCTGGTTTCTTATTTTCAAAAATATAGAGATTCTGGTTTCGAGAAAGAAAAATCAGAGGCTAAATTAATTGCAGATTCTATGGAGATTGAGGCTGTGTTCCCTAAGCAAGGAAAGCGGATAATCAAAAGAAAAAGACAGTATGGTGAAGATTCAGAGAATGTAGACGGAAATGTGATATTATCACTGGAAGAGAAATTGAGAGTTGATTACTTCATTCAGATCATGGACCAAGCTCTCTACTCGCTTGAGACAAGATTTGAACAATTCCAGAAGTATGAAAAAATATTTGGATCTTTGTTTGATCTGAAGAAACTGCAATCAAAAAGTGATGATAGTTTGATGGTTTCTTGTGCTAATCATGAAGATTCTCTAAGTCATGGTGATCATTCAGATATTGTTGCAGTGATCTTTTTGTTGAGCTCAAAATTATAAGAGAAGTTTTACCATAAGGAGTTAAGAAGCCTACTGAAGTGCTAGACTTTTTGAAAAGTGTTCATGATTTTTATCCAAATTCATGGATTGCTTATCAAATATTGTTGACCATCCCAGTTTCGGTTGCATTTGCTAAGAGAAATTTTTCGAAGCTGAAGCTGATAAAATTTTATCTCCGTTCGACTATGTCATAAGAAAGATTAAATGATTTGGCTATTTTATATATCAAGAGAGAACTCTTAAGGAACATTGATTTTGAAAGTGTAGTCAATGAATTCGTAGAGAAGAAAGGAAGACAAATTATGTTTTAAAATGTTATTCAGTGTTTGTTTTTTAAGTGACAATTTCATAATATATTTTTATGAATGAGGGCATATTTTTTTATCACTTATGTATGGTATTAATGATTGCACGGCATTGTATATGCTTAACAACAATAACTATGAAAATAAATATTTTGACAATGATTTAACTTTTTTAAAATATATTAACATATACTACGTGAAGGAGAGCGGACATTACTTAGATAAAATTGTTTATTGATTATGCATTGTCATTAGTTAAATGTCAATATGCCACGACATCTAATGTTTCGAGGCCTAATCCTGATCCGTGGTCAGATTAGTAAACCTAGCGATCCGGTTCCAATCCAGTTTAATATTAAAATCTGCTAATCCTGAGATGTTCACAAACGTAGGGATCCGAGAGAGATCCTGAGAGAGTGTGATACAGGAGGAGACCAGGCTGCTCACTACATCCATTGCTGTTAGCTTCACCAACTGTTGCTCGTACTCCTAGCCACCTTCCTGATCGATGGCATTGGCCGGAAAAATCTGATTTATTTAAGCACAACTGGAATGACTGCCTCTGTAGTCTAAGCATCAACCTCACATTCCTGGTAAGAAACGCTTGGCATAACGTTGGCCCTTCTCTTTGTTTGTGAGAATGTTGCATTTCTTCCCTATTGGAATGGATCCTGTTTGTTGTGTCTTGACGTCTGAATTCTTCCCACTACGGCTACAAGCACAGGCCTTGGTGCTTAGGGCGGTCAGGAACACGGTCTGCAGCGGTCTAGTGGCCATGTCATTCCTGTCCAATGAGCCGCCTTCATCTTCTCCCTCCTGTCTGCGCCATAGTGCCAGAGACAAAAGGAAGGTAGCTAGAGCATATAGAGAGTTGATGTTTCAGGGCAGTGAAGTTGAGTTCGGACATTCTGAGCGTCTTCTCCTCAAAGATCAAGAGTTCTAAGCATAGGTGATAGAGATTCTGGATCACACTGTTTTTGCAGCATTTGCATTGCACATTCAAGAATCCCAACCAAACTTACGTCCCCACAAAAAATTACAGCATCAAAAACTTTTTCACAATAAACAACGACCGTCTCAAGATAAGTTTGGAGTAGAGTATGAACTTGTTAAAGAAAACACAACTACAATTCTTTCAAAACATGACCTTAAAATTACGATCTAGAGATCCACACAGAGGTAAGAGAGAATCGATCCAGCTCTCCTTATCGTCCTCTCGCTCACTTTCCATTTCTCTACCAAAACCTTTTTGATGTGTGAACAGCTCGAGACAACCGTAGCCACTCCCGCCGAAGTGATCTCTGGACAGTAAACCATGTGGCAAGTCTCCAGCAGTTTGCATTTGTTTACAAGACTGTTCAGACCTTTGTCTGTTACCTTGTGGCAATGAGACAAGACCAAGTCTTTCAGCATTGGACATCCGTCTCCAAGCTCAGCCAATGACATGTCTCCGATGTTCTGAATTTGAGAACAAAACCAAGCATGAGATGTCAATAACAACAAACAAACACCCACATGTTTTTTTCTGTAAGTGGTTTGGTTTACCTGAAGTACACTAATGTCTAGGTGACTGAGTTGAGGACAACCTCTGGCGATTGCTGAGATTCCAACATCTCCAATTTGGTGACAACCACTTACGTTTAGTTGTTGTAAGGAGCAACCTTTTCCAACGGCAATTAATGCTACATCTCCAACTCTGGATATAACCAAACAATTTGCCTTATGTCCCGGTAATATTAAGAAACAAGATTCAAGACGAGTTGGAGGACTTACTTATCGCAAAACAGGAGACTAAGCTCGGTTAGTGATTTACAATGCTTTCCAATGGCTATGACACCTTTGTTTCCAATCTACAAAAAAAAAAGAGAGTTTGTATGTCTATAGAATAGGAGAAACCATGGAGAAGAGAATGTGAAGATTATTGCCTCGTAGCATCTACGGATATGGAGTTTCTTAAGGTTGCGACAGCCTTTAGCAATACTGCACATAGCACTGTCTCCAATGCCTGCGCAGTCTACTAAGTGAAGTGTTTCTAGGGATTTACACCCTTTTCCAATCTGGTAAAGAGCGGAATTACCAATCCTTTGGCAATATAACAAAGCCAACTCAGTGAGGTTCCTGCATACATCCCAAAGAAGAACGTTTTAGTCAAAGATCTAGCGTCATAGTTGTCACCAAGAATTTAAAAAAAAAAAAGCTGAGAAAGAAAATGTACGGGCAAGATTTTCCAACTGCCTCCAGTCCACGAGTACCAATGTTGTGACATCCATTAATTTCTATACGTGTAAGTTTCTTGCAGCCATGAGCAATCGCTTCTAAGCCACTGCAGTTCACAAAATAGCAGTCACTTAGAGTGAGATCAATCAGATTCTTACACCCTTTACCAATGGACTTCATCCCCCTGAAACACAAAATGAAACCATATAAGAATATCATCTTACACAAAGCCAGAGAGTGTGGTAAAAGGAGCCACGATTCACTAACTTGTCAGTAAATTGCTGAAAGCTATACAGAGCCAATCGCTCCAACGAAATACACAAGTCTCCAACCACGGAAAACGCTGCATCGGTCACGTTAACACACTGAAGCTTAAGGCTCTTCAAACGTTTGCATCCCTTCACAACCGCCACAACTCCTTTATCATGGATGTATTCAGAATCCAGAAACAACACCTCCAGAAGTTTGCAGTGAGAGGCAACGACTTCCAGAGATAAATCAGTTACTTTAGCAGAGGCAGCAACACCAAAGGACTTCAGGGAGTTGGCACAACCAAGAACAAGATCGATAACTCCAACATCAGTTAAGCCTTCACAAAACCGCAGGTTAAGTTCTTCAAGCTGCTTACAGAACTTTCCAACAGCTGATAAGCCTTGATCTCCAACAAAGCAACCCTAAAGAACACATGATAAGCATATGAGATGATCATCAAGGGCAAGTAACATAAGACTGAAACAAACCAACCACCCAACCTGTAGATCGAGAGATTTGAGAGAAGTGCATTTCTGAGCAAGGGAACGCAAACCGAAACTGGAAACATTAGAGCACCAAATCAAGCTCAAGTTCTCTATCCGTGGAAACCCATTAGCAAGAGCTATCAAAGCCGCATCGGTCAAGCTGCAAGGCTCAGCGTTCCCAGCTCCAGAACGTGTCTTCTGACGTTTACTCGAAGAAGGTAAAGACGATGATGATGACTTGTTACTCCCACGCTTCCTTTTCTGCACATAAATAGTAGACAACAACACATGCGTAAGAATCTGAAGATTCCCCATATAGACCAATGATTTTTTGTCTTAATCATTTCACCGTTTCGAATCGATTAGCCCTAATTTTGACAAAATGCAAACCCAGATCCATAGGGAAAATCGACATGCGAAATGCTCGATTCGAAGAGACATACGAGAGGAGGAGGGAGGGAGACGGAGAGACGCTCGTCGACGTGGACGGAGGTGACGTGGAGGAAGCGGCGAGAGAGGAGGGTGACGAAGGTGTCGGGAGAGAAAGAGGCGCCGATGCGGAGAGTGGTGCGGCTGAAACGCTCGAGGTGAAGCCATCGTTTGCAGACGAGGGAGCAAGCGTCGCGGGTGGATTTCGAATCGAGCCGCTGGAAGATCTCGAGGATGAGTTCATCCGGTAAGCAATTGTTAATCAGATCACGACCTCTCATGTTCCCCAAAGCGAAAGAGAGAGAGAGAGAGAGAGAGAGAGAGAGATGCGTTGGGTTGGGTGATTAGTTTTTGTGTGTCTCTTGTAACTAAATATGGGTCTGACTCGTGAAAAGTATAAACAAACCGCAACATATATTTTTTTGTCGAGATAAAAATTAGGGGAAAATCGCATAAAAAACCTTGAAAGTGGCACACACTGACACTTTAAACCTTGAACTTTTCGACTATCAGTTTAAACCTTCAAATTGACATTTGTATTACAAAAAACCTTCAACTTGGCTTACTTGTTCATCAAAAAAGTTGACATGTCCAACGGGTAAAAGTGATGATGTGTAGGTTTTTTCCGAAAAATAATAATTATTTAATTAATAAAATAAATAAAAAATTAAATAAAATTCAGAAAAATTAATATAAAATCAGAAAACTAAAATAAAAATTCATAAAATTAAATAAAAATTCAGAAAATAAAATAAAATTTCAAAAATAAATTAGATTAAATTAAAATACAAAAAATTAAATGAAAATTGAGAAATTAAAAGAAAATAAAAGAAAAAGCACAAAATTCCAAAAAAAATTCCAAATATTTTTTTAATTACAAGTTTTTAAAAAAAATAGATTTATCATTGTTGACAATAACAATTTCAAAGAGATTAGTGATGATGATGGTGGTTTCTCACATAACCATTAACAATGACGTTTTGGACATATCTTTAACGCTAATTTTCGACATCACCATTAAAAATGATGGTAAATATGTCAATAACGATGTTTTCGATAACCATCATTTAAAATAGTAGATATGTCAAGTTTTTTTTTAATGATTGGTAATGTCAAAGTTGTTAATGATGATGTCGGAAACTATCGTTAGAGATATGTCAATAATCAAATTGTCGTTAAAGATATGTTAAAAACGTCACCGTTAATGGTTATGTGAGAAACCACCATCGTCTTAGTGATATGTTTGAAATTGTTATTGTCAAGATGATATTTTTGTTTTATTTAAAATAATTTTGTAATTGAAAAGAGAATAATATTATTTTTTATTTTTGATTTTGTGATTTTTTCTTTAACTTTTGTTTAATTTTCTATTTTTTCATTTTCTGTATTTTAATTTTTTTATTTTTTGAAATATTTTCTAATTTTTAATTTTCTGTTTTTTTATTTTTGAATTTTTTTTTTGAATTTTTTTTTTTTATCTTTCATTTTATTCTAATTTTTTAGTTTTTTTTGATTTTTTTATTTATAATTTATTTTTAATTAAATAATTATTATTTTTCGGAAAAAAACCTACACATCATCACTTTTACATGTTGAACATGTCAACTTTTTACTTGATGAACAAGTAAGCCAAGTTGAAGGTTTTTTGTGATACAAATGCCATTAAACTGATAGTCGAAAAAGTTCAATGTTTAAAGTGTTAGTGTGTGCCACTTTCAAAGTTTTTTATGCGATTTTCCCTAAAAATTAAGCAAGAAAACGAAACAAAACGTTTTTCTTTTGAGAGCTCATGGGAATGTTACTGTTGGTCTGAGAGTTCATGCGAATGTTAGTGATCCTGTTATTTTTGAAATGGTAAAAAGTATGAAGTTCAAGACACTTGTTTTTCAAGTGTTGATTCACTTCCCTTCTAGTTAATAAAATTTAAAATGCCGAGCTTAAAACTATACCCAAAGGCTGAGTGAGAGACAACTCAATTTTTAGTAAGTTTTTATTTAGTTTTTACTTATACTACTATTTATTTTAAGTTTTATTTTGTTTTTATAGACTACTTACACTACCATCGATCGACACCATAGAGGCACCCTCGGTCGACAGTGGATCGCGACCATCGATCGACCACACGCGCCTACCATCGATAGACACTCTCTTACAGAGCGCGGTATTGAGTTCTATGCTTAAGCTATCTACTTATGATTTAATTTTTCCTAACCAATTCGGGGAGGATTACACTGGGGATAATCTATTCCTGCAAGAGGCTTGATGATGTCTATTATCCTATAGATAAGTGCCTCACCGGTTTGACTACACGCATGGATGAGATGAAGCAAGATTTGGATACTATTCGAAGACAACATGCGATTGGGCCAAACAAAGTGACATCGATCGACGAAATCAAGCCATCGATCGATACTAAATTCGACAGACAAGAGTCCGCAACAGAAAAACAATTAGAAACAAGTTCGATGAGAATACCTTTTCTCAAAGCCTAATGAAAGAAGATATCTCTCAGCAATTGGAGGATATATCATAAACTACAGCTGCCAAACTTAGAATGCTACAGCGCAATATTGAGAATCTACAAAGGCGAATGCATTCAATGGAGGTTGATAAGGGAGATCATGAAGAATGAGAAACCTAGAGAAGATGAGGCAATGAGAAGCTTCGTTGGTACATGGTTTCAGAAAGGAAAAGAAGGTGTAGACACTTGTTTTCCAAGTGTTGATCCACCTCCATTCTAAACAGAGAGTTCAAACGTCGAGCTTAATACTATAGCAAAGCGTTGAGTGGGAGGCAACCCACTATTTAGTAAGTTTTTATTTTGTTTTTACTTATACTACTATTTGTTTCAAGTTTTACTTTGTTTTTACAGACTGTTTAAATTCACCATCGATTGACACCATAGAGGCACCATCGGTCGACAATGGATCGCGACCATCGATCGAAGCCCTCTTACATATGGAGTTATCGAGTTTTACACTTAAACTATTTACTTAATATTTGGTTTTCGCTAACCAATTCGGGACGGATTACACTGGGGACAGTGTAACTTAAATCTGGGGGAGATTCGCTGACGTGATGGTGTTTTTATGTTATAACAGGGTATAAATATCCTAAACAAATAACTGTCAAATTAACCATTAATACTAACAAACAAAATTATACTCTTGCCAAGAGAAATCAGGTGTAGTACTTAGGGATATAATCCACAGAGAACAATGACACACAATAAATTTCTTATTTCTAAAGACTAAGCTATGTAATTATATATGTAGGTAACAAATAATCAGGTCAAAGAAATATTCATTATTAGAAGGTATAGATGAAATATGGAAATATGCTAATAATGTAAATATGGAAATATGCTAATGATGTAATATGGAAATATACTAATAAATGTAATATAGAAATATGCTAATAAATTAACTAGATGCAAATGTAAATATACTAGATCTAGGGTTTCAGGCAAGTGGATTATAGAAGATAGAAGTTAAAGGTATTTAATCATGGAACTCATATCTAATGTAAAAGACACCATCTTTCGCATGTGAGTCTAATCTATTGACTAAGTCTAATGTCTCATCTCTTGCTTGTTGACATGGAATGACCATCGATCGATCGCAATGATCATGCGTCAATCGATGGTTTCTTGAGTCACGCTTTATGACCTAATTCGATAAGTTCACTAGATTAACTAAATCAACTCTCTTTTGTTTCTAGCAATCTAGCTCAACAGAATAAATTTTGGTAATAGACCATGCTCTCGCTTGCGCCTAATTATCCTATTATCAGGGTTCTAATTAGCTACTCTAGAACACAACCAATAAACACAATTCTATTAATAGATCTAATAATACCCCTAAAATATTCTATTTTGGCTAATCCATCAGTACCATTAATAAAACAAAAATCTAGTTGATAACTACTCAGACATAATCAAGGTAAAAATAATAATTTGAATATAATGCATACATAAAATACTAGGATTTCAATACAAATCTCCCTAAGGAGTTATGAATATTCTCCCTAAATAAATCCTAAAACTATGGTGAGGTGGTGCACACACACACACTTTGCCAAAACACCTAGCACCCCCTCACCAAGCACCAAGCACACCTCTTTCTGGTGCAAATACATAAAAATATAAATATAAAATCCTAAAGTCTAGGTCTAAACTCATCTAAGGGTAATCTTGTGCCATGTCTCTAACTTGAGCTTAAAAATCGGTTGTCTGCGAATTGGACATCGATCGATGGCAGATGTGCAACATCGATCGATCTTGGTCATGTAACATCGGTCGACGCCAATGTTGTGTCATCTATCGATGGTAGTCTTGTATTTCGACTCTCACAGCGATCATCTACAGATTATTCTCCTCTAAATGTTTCAAAAGCTCCAAGTATCTCCATATATCCCCAAAACGTAACTGGATCTGTAAAGACCTCAAACATACCCTAGACACACATAACAGACCCTAAGTATAGCCTATAATATGGTCGAAAACTTGTAATAAATAGGTTATATCAACTCTCCCAAACTTAACCTTTTGCTTGTCCTCGAGCAAACAAGCCTGTGAAAGAGGTTTGAAAAGCGAAGACTCACATATTATCTAAGTATAACTGCCACCTTACTTTATTGCAACCACATCCTATCAAGTCAATCACAGAGATACTTTATATACTCTTTTCTAGTATAGCAACCAAATCCATTCTACCAACAACTTAGCGAATACTAGTCTAACTCGCCTCTCTACTGATTTCATTTCTTTGCATAAAATAAAAGTGAAGGCTTTATCTTAGGAGTGTCGACCAAGGGACACATTGACTCTTACCTCTGCAAGTATCTAAACACACATGTAGTCTTCTCTGATTCATTTCCTCTCTCTCTTCTCACTTCTTCTCAGTCAATGTCTCTCTTGATTTGAGGGTATCATTTTATATTTTTTAATAGACTGAGATATTTGGATAGACTTCCATGAATCAATCCCTAATGGTTTATGCCAACAGATCCTGTTCACTTCTTTTTGACCTTTATCTCTTTCTAGGATCATATGAATTAAGCTTTAATAGTTGTTGCCACCAAATCCTGTTTGACTCCTTTTTTTAATATGAAGGGGAGATAGAGGGGAATCAGAAGCACACATACTTTTACCTTCCAGACTTGCAGAAGAAATCCGATCCAATGTATATCAAATCCCAAAGCAGGCAAGCAAATAATGTCAGGATTAGTGTTGGAAATAAGCTTCGGTTCCTTCAAACTTTCTAAGCAAGTGTCATATTATGGCATGATGATCCAGTTCGGTATCTCTAGTACTCTCTGCAAACAACCTTCTAAGAATGGTTCTTATAGCATGATTAGTCAATAATAAATCTTGATCATAGTCCTCTTCTAGACTCAATAAATTTTTTTGAAAAACTTATATATATATATATATATAAATAACACTCAAAAACAATCAAATAGCATTAGCGAACCTACCCCAGACTTAAATTACACTGTCCCCAGTGTAATCCGCCTCGGATTGGTTAGAAAAATTAAATCATAAGTAAATAGATTAAGTATAAAACTCGATAACTCTCTTTGTAAGAGAGCGTCGATCGATGGACTTAATGGTGTCGATCGATGCTAAACCTGTAAGTTTCTACTGCTTATAAAACTCAAAATAGAACATAATATCAATAATTCATCCCCTAGAATTAAACAACACTATCACCAGCGTTATACAGTCTGAGATTGGGGAAGAAATAAATCATAAGGACCAATTTTAACAAGGAAAAATTGATATACCTGCTTGATGATGGTGACCGTCGACCGACACAGTTAAGTGGCTATCTATCGATGTGTTTGTTACTCCGTCGATCGGCAGTGATCAAGTGTCGGTCGATGCTCTATGCATACTATCTTCCCCGTTTTTTGATCTAAAATAAATATATACAAAAATTAGTAATAAATGAAAAATAAAAAAATAATTAAAACTTACTAAACTGTGGATTGCCTCCCACTTAGAGGTTGGTTATAATCTTAAGCTCGACGTTGTGAACGTTCTGCTAGAAAGGAGGCTGATCAATACTTGGAAAACAAGTGTCTACATCTTCTTTGCTCTTCTAAAACCATGTACCAATGAAGTTTTTGACTGCCTCATCTCCTCTGGTTTTCTCATTCTTTATGATCTCCTTAGTAACCTCCAGTGAATGCATTATTCTTTGTTGATTCTCAATACTGCGTTGGAGCATTCTAAGTCTCGCAGCTGTAGTGTCTGATATCTCCTCCAATTTCTGAGAAATATCTTCCTTCATCAGGCTCTGAGAAAAAGCAGTTTCATCGAACCTATCTTCTAAGTGGTGTTCTGCTGCAGACTTTTGTCTGTCGAACTCAGTATCGATCGATGGCAAGGTTTTGCCACCGATCGATGTCACTCTATCTGGTCTACTACTCGCATACTGTCTCTGAACAATATTCATCTCTTGCTTCATCTCATCCATGCATGTAGTCAAATTGGTGAAGCATTTATCTATATGATAGTATAAATCATCAAGCCTCATGTAGAAGTCATCCAGTAACATCTCTTGAGCTTTGTAGATCTCATGAACAATATCATCAATCTCTACTCTACTGTATGTTTCTTGCTTCTGCTCCTCGTTGTCGATCGATGCTGGTACATGTGCGTCGATCGATGGTTGTTGCTGTTGTCCAAAGAAATTTCATGATCGTTCAGCCATAATAAGGGCGTCCGCTACATCTTTCTTAGGTAGAATTCTCCCAGAAAGACCTCGTGCATGTCCTTCTACATCTCTGAAAATTCCAAACTCATCGGGTCTGAGATAACCAGCTTCTGTTTCTTCTGGTCCAAGTGAATGGTCTGGTTTACGTTTGATGGCCAAGATAGGCCGATTGTTGATGTTGGATTGCCTACTCTCGCGTTCATTACCCAACCAGCTTCGTCCTCTGTGTAATCTGAATCATATTCTTCGTAGGCTTCACCGTATCCTTGGCATACCCTGTTTTTGTCGATCGATGGTATAAGGTCACCATCGATCGATGCTCGATAATCATACTGGTGCCCAAAAAGGTTTCCAGCTCCATTGGCCATTGTAAGTATATCTTCTACATCTTCCTTCGTGACGTTTAGAATTATGCCATCCATAGCTCTTGCGTGACCATCTGGATCTCTCATAATACAAAACTCATCTGGTTGTAGATAACCAGCTTCTGTATAGCGTTCTTCTGCTGAATCACGTTTGATTTCTGCTTTGTTCTTAGTATCGATCGATGACGTATGGTCGCTGTTGATCGATGTCGATTTCCCCGGTTCATGGGAAACATGAAAAACTCCAGCCTCTTCCATAGCAAGCCCTCGGTACTCGATCATCTCTTCTTCTCTGTAGTTGTCATCGTATTCGAGGTAGGTTGTAACTGTAATTAGC